>LPNX010891621.1:66833-92610 GCA_001517045.1 Pseudotsuga menziesii | reverse complement strand
GAGATGGAGATGGAGGGGGAGGGGACTTGTAGTAGTATGGTGGAGGGGGTGATGGTGATGGAGGAGGTGGAGATCTATAATAGTACGGTGGTGGCGGTGAAGGTGAAGGTGATGGCGGGGGAGGCGATTTGTAGAAGTACGGGGGAGGTGGAGATGGTGGTGGAGGCGATTTGTAGTAGTAGGATGGTGGTGGAGGAGACGGAGATGGCGAAGGAGGGGACTTGTAGTAGTACAGGGGAGGGGGAGATGGGGATGGCGACGGTGGGGACTTGTAGTAGTAGGGCGGAGGTAGAGAAGGAGATGGAGGTGGGGGAGACTTGTAGTAGTAGGAAGGTGGAGGAGATGGAGATGGTGGTGGTGGGGACTTGTAATAATAGGGTGGTGGAGGAGATGGTGACGGAGGCGGTGGGGATTTATAGTAGTAGGGTGGTGGGGGTGAAGGAGAGGGAGGCGGAGGTGACTTGTAGTAGTATGGTGGTGGGGGAGATTGAGAAGGAGGGGGAGGTGACTTGTAATAGTACGGTGGTGGAGGTGAAGGAGATGGCGGAGGGGGTGACTTGTAGTAGTACGGAGGAGGGGGTGATGGTGAAGGGGGCGGTGGTGATTTGTAGTAATAGGGCGGAGGAGGGGATGGAGATGGCGGAGGGGGTGACTTGTAGTAGTACGGAGGAGGGGGAAATGGTGAAGGGGGCGGTGGTGATTTGTAGTAATAGGGCGGAGGAGGGGATGGAGATGGTGGTGGTGGAGATTTATAGTAATAAGGCGAAGGAGGTGGCGGAGATTTGTAATAATATTTAGGGGTAGGCGGTGGTGGCGTTTTATAGTAATACGGAGGGGATTTATGGTAATACGGAGGGCGATGCGATGGAGATGGGGGAGACGGAGATTTGTAATAGTAAGGCGGAGGAGATGTGTAGTGGTACTCCTCTGCATTAGCGGTTACAGCAATGATGGCAAGAAGGAGTGGCAATAATAATGCTGTCATTCGGGAGGGCGAGAGGCCGCCTCCTCCTCTGTGAAATTCCGCCATGGCTGCTTTCTTGAAGAGAGCAGTGCAGCAGTAATATGCCAATTGGACGACCGCCGCTTCTCTCTATTTGTGGGAGGGGAGGATTAGAGAGTGGAGGAGGAATATATATATCTCCTCTCAGCCTCTGAGATGCAAAACAATATCCGCACTCGCTGGGATTTATAGGGTTGCGTTCAACAATATTGATTTAGATTTCTAATAGTTATTGTGATACAGCCATGCATGGTTCTAGGTCTTGACCGGTCACCGGGCTTGACTTCTCCATACAAGATTTCATGAATAATGTAACACATGAAGATGAAGATTAGAACAAACAATATTGTAATGTAACAGGGATTACAAATTCTAAGTCTGGTTGGCATGAAACCGACCGGTGGATTGTGAGTGAGTGATGAGTCGGTGACCGAGTAAGCGGGCCTGCCGCTGGCCGAGTAAGCGAAGGGCTTTTGAAGCAGCGGGCACTTTAGAAGCAATAGGATGTGGACATGACCAACCGCTGACTTCGTAGCTGCGCCTCGATCACACGTCGATTAATCTTGTGGAAACAGCGTTATTCTCGTTTCGTTTGAGCCTATCATTTTTCCATTAATTATTATTATATGCATGGAATACTACATTATACAATCTTCCACTGTGGTTTGGTTTTGGGGTGAAGATCAGAGTGAAGACAAATCAAAACTTTAGTTGCAGATGTACTGGCGGAACCATTTAAAAATTAAAATTTGAAATAGTGTACACAAATATATTTGTAATCTGGGTCTTGAAGTGAGGAAACTGTTGAGTGGTTTCGATGACTATCAATAATACACCGCCACCAGCTGTGAGAGTCAACCTATGAATGTTGTCATATAAACTGTTGAGTTGCAAGAATGATCAAGTTATATGCATTGAAACCGACACCATACAATTTTCAAGTGTCATAAGATCAAAGTGAAAGGTAAGCCATGGTGTCATAGTTTTGTCCTTATATATAATGTGTATTGTGCCTGACCAGTTCTGTTGGTCGGCGACTTTTCCTAATTGTACAGATGACGCCAAGATTCCTTAGAAGATTACCCAATCCCAATCAGTGATTTTCACCCCCAAGATTCTTTAGAAGATTACCCAATCCCAATAAGTGATTTTCACCCCCATAAGTCATGACTATGTTGACTGTTTTGGTACTCACCCTTGAAATGCCGTAACTCACATACCCTAATTCCACTTTCTCCCTAGAATCCTCAACTCATATGGTCTCTCACCTTGTATCTCCTCTCCATGTCTTGTTACCAATGAATTTGAACTCTATTGTGTCACCCATTGTCCCAACACCTCCCAGAATCAGTAAGAAGGTTGGGGAAAAGAACAAGGTCAGTGGGGGCATTAATTATCTTGGGCTCATCATAGCCCCTTAAACCACTGCCCATGTTTGGAATCCTCCTTCCTTGCATAGAATCATAGGTTCTAGCTCTATATATTAAATGACAGACCTCTTCTCTCAATTGAATTTTTTTTCAAAAAATATGGTCTTAGAGAGGCAACATCAAACATCTTGGCTATAGTTATACCCTTTTTTGAAATGTATTCCCTTCAGTAAATTATGTTATAATTGGTTCATTGCATTTTGAGATATGAAAAAATGATAGTAATTTTTTTTTATGTTCAAAACTAATGTAGTCTAATTTAATTGAAATGTAGTTAAAATGAGGGGTCATGATATTTGGAAGTTGATAACATGAAACTCATAAATTGACTGTATTATGTAGGAATAAAATGTAATTAACCATCATAGGATTCTAACTCTTCTTAGGTTTAAAAAATAATTGGGATTTGGAGTGGTTTTGAAAGGGATCGAAAATTTTAAGAAAGTCTAGATAGAAACACAAGAGAGGAATCTAGGGATCCAAGTCTTGATTAATAGTTTGAAACCATGTTTATAGCATAATTAAGTTTTTACTTGAGAAAGAATCAATGACTAAGTAATCTCAAATCCCACTTGGATTGGTAAAACACACAAAATTAAAACAAACAAATTTGTTGGGATTTCGAGATGTTAGAGATGCAAAGGCACATGAGAATATATAGAGAAATGTATCAAAATCATTCCTTTCACTTGAAAAATTAAGGAAAATCAATATTTGAGCTACTCATAGGGAAATTACAACTATTGTTATTGCACCAATGACTTCAAGAAGTCGAATTGTGACAATGGTGTTAAAATTGCTTCATTTCAAGAAAAGAATTATGGAGGCATACTAAAATCAGGGTCTATATAGATGAAAAAAAAAATTGCTTGTTGGGTTGTTATTTGCAGGAAACCAAAGCAAGATACACTTCTAGAAGGAATTATATATAAGGTGTACCTAGAGTTGTGGGAAACCCATTCTCATGCTATACTACACCATAAGCATTTTTTCTGATGATGCTTTCCTAAAGGTGTGTATGATGAGAACTGTAAGCACATTATGGAGATGATGGAAGTTGAACTATTTACAGAATTTAAAGAAAGCAATTATGGCACAATATTTCCATTAACATATTTGATAAATAAAATTTGTTGTATATTAGGCCCAACACAATCCACAACACTTGTTCTTATCGATACCATGTTGAAATTGACTTGAAATGCAAATGTATACAATTGCTTTAAACTTCAATTTGACATCAAATTATTAGACAGGTGTTAACACCTAAATTTTATCCACCGACCATATCATTAGCCTCGCCATACATATACATCATTACCACATTTCATTTACACCCCTTGGACCTTCATTAAATCAAAGTTGCAAATAAAAAAGGTTTATTTTACAAATTAAATTGCTCAATTATCTCGAAATAAATGAGCAACCGTTTCCCTTACTTGATTTTTATATGTTTCTCTTTTTACCCTCAACAAATGATATCTCAAATGGAATAGAATGCTAAAAAAAGTAAAAGGAAAAAAAATCAGATCTTGATCCTTATCTCAAAGTTATCCATTATACCTGTAAATGAACCCTCAAGGTCCCTCCAAAATTAATAAATATTATTTTATTATTTTAACTATTATTTTATTAGTTCATTTGAGGAGGCCCATTTTGAGTTGAAATTTCCTCTAATGCACATTCTTTGTTCTTTAAATGATGTTGTTTGTATCTTTTTGTTTGATAAAGAATGCATAGAAATGCTAGATTATATTTGTTTTCATTGTCATTTAGCTTTGCCTCCCTATTAGATTAGTCATTTCAATTTGTGTTTTATTTATTTTTTTATTCTTTCCATCAAAACTATACTAAGGTTAGCAATAATAGTTTTTGGTGACCATACTTGGGATAACCTATATCGTTCTCCAGATGTGCTTGTCTAACCTTTCTAGCCTTTGTTTGAGATTTAGTCCTCTCTGTTTTTACTTTTACCTGCTTGTTTGTTGCTTTTTGATAGTCTACCATTGAAAACCCATCCCAAATCTACCATTTTTAATTCAATTGAGCTATTGTTTACGATTTTTTAGTCTTTCAGTGCCAGGTCAATCTTGTTTAGTAGTTTAAAGCAACCTAACTCACACCCCCGATAAGTGCAATTTATATATGAAACTACATTTTTTACTTGGGCTTCACTTGTATGCCTTGTTTGAATGACCCGAGTCGCTCAGTTTTCCCTAATAAGAGAAACCTATGATTGTTTCACCTTTTTAGCAATTTTTAGTTCTCAGGCGTTTTGTTTTACCTATGCCCCTTGCAACTTAGTTTTAGTTTTTTAGTTTATGATTATTTTTAGTACCCTTCTAGCCCCTTTTGTAATATTTTTCTTGTTGTAGCAACTTTTTTTTTCCTTTTTAGTTCTTGTGGTGAAGAAAAATGGCTTGCATTTGAGTATTTGTTGCTTCTCTAATTCTGTGAAGGATTTATTTTGACTGCATGTTTATTGTTTTAATGAGTGCTTGATGCAAAATCATTTTTTTTATTTACATAAATTATTGGTATTATTGTTTAGAGCATCCTTTGTTTGTTGGATTGGTGCGTTCCCCTAATCTTTTCAATATTAGATTGTTTCATTTATCTAATATAGTGTTTTTACATTTTGAATATTGAATGTTTAGTTATAGGCTTTCTATATTGAAGTGATGTTTTAAAGAAAAAGTTTAAACTCAGTATTGGAATATGTTCATTTATTTTAACCATTTTATTTTTTAGTGAGCAATTATACACACCTTTAGTGCACACATAAAAAATCCCTAATTCAAACTATATCTTGGTTCATGCCACCAAGTAGAGCCTTAGATTAAATCATAAATTAACACACATTAACCTCACTTGAGGACAAAAATATTTTTGTAGTTAAGTTAGGACACTGGGGATAGGCATCCAAAAATTCCTCTTTGACACTATACATATGAAACATGGAAGTTTCCTTATTAGGGAGCTAAAATCCTCTAGTACTTGGGATATGGTTTAAGGCCAATATGTAGGGTTATCCTCTCATAGGAGGGAAAACAGATAGACTAGAACCAAATGGATAAGTGATGCACCACACCCACTCATTACTGAAGATCATCTAGATACCTATATTTGCACTGAAGTTGTGGGATAGTCATTCTCATGTGACTCGAACGAGGTATCCTAGAGAACATTTTTTCTTAGCCTACCTTACCCAGAGGACATCCCCTTTAGTGAGGGAAGAACTAGGATAGATGAAGTTGGATGCAACCCTAGATTTGTAATTGTCCTTTTGATCTTCACTTTCTAGGTACGGATAGGATTGATGGCCATATTGCGGTCCAGGAATTTAAATACCTGACTTGGATTAAAGCTTATTTTTAACTGATTAAGAGGTCATGACCACACAGAGAAAAATATTCGAGGAAGATCATAGTTGGTGTTTTTATTTTTGATTGTGTAGACATTTTTTAGGTTAGTGGGTCATTTTATTTCTAGGGTTTCTCTTTTTGATGATTTTTTTTTTGTTTTCCTCAAATCTCTTGTCACAAAATCAGTTGCACAGGATTCTTGATCTAGTTTATTGATTTGAGATTAATGTTACACATCCTTGTGATATTGGGATATTTTATCTAGGACTCTGTCACTATAGATACGCTAAGGTACTATTTAAGTATTCAAGGCCAACCCCCATAGTATGGTCTCTTAGACCCTATGGTTATATCCACACATTGAAACTCAGTTCAACACACTACACAATCATCAAAGAGACTTTGCGAGTCTCTTGATTTAGACCCCTCATAGTCAGAATCACTTACACATCTACTTACTAGAGACACCATGGTTGCTCACATTCCATCGTCTGGTGGAGGAAACCCTCCTCTAAGGAACCCTCTATCAAGAATCCCTCCATTAGGGAACCCTCTACTAGGGAACCCTCCTTCGAGGAACCCTCCTCCAAGAAACCCTCCACTAGGAGGCCCCATAATTTCTATCTTGTCATTTATTGCTAGCCTCAACCTCCCTAATTTAGTGAGGTTGACCAATGATCTGATCCGCCATGATCCAAAATGCCCTTCAATTCCTACCAAACTCACATTAGACATCCCAATGTTTGAAGTGAAGGATGGGGAAGACCTCCAAATCCATATCATGCCAATTCACCTATGTTACTCTTCAAACATCATCGTATATGATTACATCAAGCTACACCTATTCTAGATGACTCTACCTAGTACTGCTGCTAAGTGATACATTGACCAACCTCGTGGAAAATATCCCAATTTCATGTGCTTAGCCTCCACTTTCTTGTAGTTGTTATAGTTGTCTTCCGATACGATGTCATAATAGAAATCATTATTTTCTATCAACAGATATCTACAACCCACATTACTGACCATATATGTGAGCGGTGTAGGTGTCATAGTTTGTATAAAATCAAACTCAATGACATGATCCCTTTTTACTAGTTTATGAAATCCATGATTCTTGCTATCGTTGAGGATGTGCCCTTTGAATCACCCTAAACCTAAGAAGAGGATATCAACAAATCTTGGCAGTTCAACTTTATATATGAGCAATCCAGTTATTTGCATACCATCATCCTCAATGCCCCTCGTAGAGATTACTCTTAGAAATACCTGTCGGGAGCATCATGTTATGGATGTTGTCATTGGAACTATCGCATCATGTCCCAACCCATATGCAACTTACCCTCCCCCGGTGAGTGGTTACACACATGGTAATGTTTCTAAAATTGTGTTTCCTTATCAATGTGTTGTTACCACTCTAAGCTATGGCCCTGATTTATCATGTTCTTCATCCTATTTAGGAATGAGCACCTCATATTCATCTCCTACCTCGACTCCCCATGTTCATGGGACCTCTTGTACACCTCCTCTAGTGGCACCATGTGTGGTAGTTCTTCTACTGACTTTGTGGCCCCCTAGACATGAACCTATATTACCCCTTTCATGGCCCTCTACTAGTTGCTCTAGTGCAGCCACACCCTATTTAATCCTCATTTCCCTCATGGAAAGTGTACACCCACTGAACTATTCAATCTCATGGAAAATAAAAGAATCTTTAGGGACTCTTTGAAAAAGAGAAAATTGTTATGAATACTACATTTTTTGTTTTGAAGATATGGATTTCCCCCAAGATTCGATGATATATTGATCCATTATGTTAGAGTCTTGGCTTTGAAGTTTTAGTGCCAATACATTAGTGCTTCTTAGTTTCCCATTGATTTACCCGCAAGAATTAACTTAAATTTTGATGTTTGTGGAATGCATTATTTTACAGTCAGCTTCTAGACTGATATATTGATTGTAACCCTAATAACTTGACATTTTGAGTAAATTATTCGATGGTTGTTTGGTCAAAAACAACATTTTTGACATTTGATGCACCTCGGGTATCACAGATTTAAGAATTTGGGTTCAGTTTCAGGCACCCCCAGTCCCAATGTGAGGACCTTGTTAATACTATTTTTTAGGTTTAAATCCATGTAAGCTTTATCCACAAGCTTATGCTATGAATGAATGGTGAACAAATATCACATAAAGCAACACAAAAAGAGAAGAGAAGAGGATATATTTAGACGTGATTGCATATGAAAAAAAGATATACCCATGCACATATGAAGATATGAAGGCATGCTAGTGTAGTTAGGGAATAACAATTAGCAATGCATGAAATTATGTAAGGTATAGCCATCAAGAAATTTGTAATGGGATGAATGAGAGTTATTGCTAGTAGGTAAAACTAAAGATGGTTCGTTACCTACCAATGTCAAAGTGGCTGCACATCAATGTGCTTAAGTTTCAATTTTATACTTCATATGGTGAGTGGACCTTTAACATTGCAAAATCAATGACAAGTATCTAAGTTCCAAATCACAACTAGATGAGAAGAGATAAGATAATTTTATTAATGTCCAAAGAGAAATTTGTTTCTCACTCTTACATTTTATGTTTCGAAGATATGGATTTCCCCCAAGATTGGATGATATGTTGATCCATTATGTTATATTCCCATCTTTGTAGTTTCAGTTCCAATAAATTAGTGCTTCTCAGTTTCCCGTTGATTTTCCTAGAAGAATTAAGTTAAATTTTGATGTTTGTGAAATGCATTATTTTACAGTTAGCTTACAGAATTATTTATTGATTGTGAACCTAATCAATTGACATTTTGAGTAACTTCTTCGAAGGTTGTTTGGTCAACATCTACTCTTTTTACATTTGAAAGACAGTATTTTTCTATTTAAGGAAAAGACAAACACCAAAAAATCAACATAACAATGTTGATTTCTTATCCCTTTATGTTTATTTTTTTCATAGGAAAGTTCATCCAACACATCATGGAGTAGCAATATGAGTAGGTTTGTGGGTATCATGGGAAGGAAGTAGCAACGAAACCACAAAAATGAGAAAATATGGAATTTCAACCTTCCTCAGAGGGTGGTACTCATGTAGATATTTTTTGTAATCGCAACAGTTATGAAAATGCCTTTCAAGCAAAAGTCTTCAAGACAGTTGGTGATGGACACATAAAAGTGTCATCAGAAGGTCTATTGAGTTCCATCAAATCTGATGTTGATCAGTTAGTCAAATGTGTAGTTGATTGTTGTCTCTTTTGAATACATTACTAATTCTGGTTTCTATTACAATTACTATGGATTGATTAATTTGTTGTAATTTGCTTGGACTTTTCCTTACAAGGTACATATACAGATGATATTCATGAAGTCATAGGTATTGATAATCGCTTGCTATTTATATGTACTAAGAATGAATATGTTATTGTTTTCCCATATTAAGTTGTTTCCAACTAAGAGAAAAGTTGTCATTTTTATCCAATTACACGAGTCTTAACCCTGCTAGTAAAGGCAACTTCACCAGTTCTAATATTACTTCTTCAACAATCTTATCAATGTTACCATGCTTGTGCTTGTGCACCTTATTAGATGTCATCCACTCGTTACCTTGATATGGAATGTCAGCTCTTTTGTGTTGGATGATATATATATATATATATATTAGATTTCAAATTTCAGTGGATGATAAAAAGGTATGTAATGATCAATTTGGAAGAGGATATAATAACATAATTTTTTTTAAGAAAATAAATGGAAACTATAATGTATATGATGGTGAAAACAAATACTTGTAAAACGTATGGTTGATTAAGAGCATTTATTTTGGTATTGGGATTGATGTTGGCTCAAGAGTCGCTATGTTGGAACTAGTTAATGATTCTTGTGGCATTGGACTGATGTTGTCTCAAGAGCATTTATGTTGGAATTGTCAAATCTAACACTATGGAACGAATGTTGAAGGAAAGACTAGACTGTACACCCAAAAGAAAAAAATTGGAGTTATTATCTCTTGAGTGCAAAGTATAGAATTTACCTTAAGATATCCCCCTACGACATAATGTATGTTGCACATTTAATGTAATTC
Source organism: Pseudotsuga menziesii (assembly GCA_001517045.1). Classification (NCBI taxonomy): domain Eukaryota; kingdom Viridiplantae; phylum Streptophyta; class Pinopsida; order Pinales; family Pinaceae; genus Pseudotsuga; species Pseudotsuga menziesii. The sequence goes on along the minus strand of LPNX010891621.1, from coordinate 82,720 downwards.
CACATTTTCATTTTCTCCAATTACATGTTCCTACCATTCTCTATGCATTTATTAAAAGTTAACAAGGGAAATCAAGTATTTTGGGTAATTCCATGGTTATATTGGGTACTAAGGTAATGATACTCTTATAATCAATTCCAATGATGGTTTGAAGAACTGGTGTTATTCAAGACAATAACCAATATTTACTTTGAAGAAAACCGAGGATTGTTATTATGTCACTAACACTCCTCATTTTGAAAGTGGGATAAGGCTGAGTAGATCTTGTCACAACAGTACTTGGATTATTTTTCTAGTTATGGATGATAAAAAATACATTACAATTGATGGATGAAATTTTGTGGATTTTTTTATATCTAAGTGAATTCCAGTAATTTGATGTGAGTAATCTAGTTAGGCATCTCAACCCATGAACTGAATTGTTTATGTAATTCAAATTGAATTTCAGGAGTCTAGAAGATTAGTGTTAAGTTTTTCAAGCTCTTTAAGGTTTTTCCATTTCTAGGATGGTTATAATGCTTTTTAAATTGTAATGATTTTGAATTTCTTTGGGACCTACGCAGTGCATATATATTTGAAATAGACTTATATTAATAATACAACACATGAACCATAGGTGGTATGATAAGAGGAATTTTTTGGTACAAAACAACGTGCCCTTTTAAAACAGAGTCTGAAACTAACAAATTTCAAGCATGCTCCACCCCCTTATAAAAAAAATACAATCATGAAAGTGACCAAAATGGACTTGGTAGGAAATATAATATTCTATCCTTTACAGAACTCAATCTATCATGTAAATATACTTTTCTCCTTTTTAGAGAACTCGGGTTATTATGCAAAGGAACAACATGATCCACACATAGAGCATACACTATTAAACATGTGGTTGCAGCTTCCAATACCTAACCTATAAACACTAAAACATCACAACAAGCCATCATCAAAGTTATCTCGGGATAAAACAACTCCATGGACTCAAACAACTGCATCAACTACAAACTAACCGGGAAATGCTACATAACAATTTTAGGATGCATCCTGGGGTCCATTTGTATCAAGTGTAGAGAGACAGGTCCATGTAGCTCAAGTCCTTATAAACTATAACATGTGATATCCAAACATTTTCTACATGTAGGGTAATGGGGTTTCTTTTCCCTAGATGCTGCCCAACCCAAGACACACTCTTCCATCTATGAAATGCCTAAAATATTGAGTCCTTGGTGGTCCACTCTATCCTACTGCGGTCATTTAACAGATTTCCTCCATGAGAATTTTTGCTAGGGCCCAACAGCTTGTATCAAACAACATCTTATGGATTTTGTGCCAAATGGTCGTGATTTCATTTTCAGATGCCCCATCTACTATGAGATCAGGGTAAGATACCATTTCCTTTTATGTGATTTGGTGAAATCACCTAGGGCTCATGAATGATTCCTCAAAGATTCTATGGGACCCATGATCAAGTAGATTAAATCAGGGCACGAGGATTAATATCAAGATTTCTGAATTTAATATTTATCACTTCATGTTCTATGACTAGATGTGTAGTGTCATCATCATTGGAATATCCTTTGCATCAATAACTAATTTTAGATAAATATGACAATTACATGGAGAACATAAATACCCCTACTGGATATCTTTGGGATAAAATCTCTCAATTGGTGAATAGATCATCGGTATTCACTATTAACGGTCCTTCTGCATCAACATGGAAGAAATAAAGTCAAAATGAGTAATCTATTAGTTAGAAACGATACATTGATTCCCCGCTATAAATCAATTCCATTATTTTCCAACATTTGCCGACATTTTATGTTAGATCAATACGTCACTTTCAAATTGAGGAGTGCTATTAGCTTGGTGTTTTTATGTTATTGAAGTAAAAACATCAATGCCTAATAGAACATGATTTGCATTTACTGGGCTGCTGCAACAACATCTGGAGCACTATGAAAAGGGGGAAGACGTTAACAGGGCATTGACAGTTTTGGAGAGCTTCTTGGCTTCCACAAATCTGGGAGAATGGAGAGCTCAAGGAGATTAAATAATTCATCCACAAAGTTGTAACATAGGATCTCCACATAGGCTATGAGTGTGTTTCCTTAATTTCGCACACCTCCTCCTGTTTTATCCTCTTATTGAGTCTCTGAGATCGTAACCATGTCTCAGGTTTACTAAAATCAATTTTTGCAGCTCTGCCTCTTGCTGATGTATCCCTCAATCATTTGATACATTATATTGAATACAAAATCCATTTATTCCCCCTTGTCCATTTATATGTGTCTTAGAGAGATATTGTAGAGGATCATTATTTATAATTCTTAGGTTTCTGCTCTACTACTTTGATTGCTAATAAAATGGAGTGATTGTACTATATTTAGATTCATTCATGGTTATTGTATTTTCTGTGATATGTTTTAGTCTACTGGATTGATCTTTGAGGTTCCCATTACACTTTATTTTATTATATATTTTAGTTTATGGGACTTCCACCTTCTCATGTGCTTTAAAGATATTTGGTCCTTGTCAACATCTTTGCATCTTCCACTTTGATTATTTATGTGTCTTACAATTTGTAAGAAAGGTGCCCAATGGATAAGGCTCTATGTAATTTTGTTCGAAATTTGTTTGCATATGCTCTTTCTTTTAACACTTATGTATCTAAAGTTAGTAACAATTAGAATCCATAACTGAATGCTTCACACCAGCCTTATTCTAACTTGGTATCAATTTCCCTCCTTTTGAGCCCCACTGCTATCCTCAGAGTATAAGAGATTCAATGACAAATAGAATTCAGATATGGATAGTGTTAACACTTGAAATGGGAAGAGTTCAAAAGTTAACGAGGGAATGTACATTGTCACACCCATGCATTCTGAAGATAAAAATCAAACTTTACCTGCCAAAAACCACTTTTGATCAGTGGAACAACTTGTTGTAAATTAAATATTAGAATTGGAATATGCTTTAAATCAACTACATAGAGTGAGTAATATGCATATGTGCATTTGTGTGTATCAGATAACTTCGATTTCCATGCAAATATCTAAGAAAACACCTAAAATCTATGTTAGAAAAGTGTATATCTATGTGTAAAGAACCTTAAAAACAATGAACAAGAACTCTGCAAAATTATTTATGATTATAGTTCCTTGAATTCTATAGGTTATGGAGTTTATATAGTTAAAAATTGATTAAGAAGGTGATTCTCTAGGTCACTCAACACATAAAATTCTGGCAATTGAACACACCAATGAGAGTATATGGATTCCAAAAATAAGCAAGCAAGTTTCATGAATAGAACTCTAGGATCAGTGCCTCCCTTTGCCAAAAATAAGCGTGAAACCCGCTCAAAATAACCTCAAAGTGGAGTTCCCTCCTACTTAAAATAGATTTATGAATGAGTAACTGGATCAGGTTTAAACACTCTAAAAGTGTATACGTGTATTGTTTCCTTTTGAAATCCTAGCCAAGGTGCACTAATATGAAACTATAAATGGATAAGGTTTTTTTTGTAAATAAAAAGCATTAGATCTCCTCAAGACATGTGCTCTCATCCTAAGTAATTGCTAAAAAATGGAACTTTCTTGATGTGTAAGTTACTCCAAATAACACTCCTTATCTTTTGTGCTTTCTCGTAGCTTTGCTTAGGATATATTTGGCATATTTGAGTGCCTAGCTTGGTCATGATTTTATGTTTTTTTTTCCTTGAATACCATGAATTCCTAACTAAGGCTAATAATGAGGGCTCTCACTTGAGGAATGCATGAGTGTTTCCTTTCTAGGCATTGAACTATTATATTTCCAGTTTAGGATAGGTACCTTGGCTTGATTTATTTGGATTCTTTTGTGATGATGAATCTTCCTATTTTCAGAGCATAAGGAAAGCTCATTTCTCTTGGGCTATTTCATACTTTTTCTTGTGTTGTTCTCCTCCAAGTTTAGTGAACTACTTGTCGATATTTCAAGCATATTTTAGTTCATATTTTCATGCATCAGGATGAGTTATTTAAAGAGGTTTTATAGTGTTTTTCAAGTACTCTCTCTTTTACTTTTTTTAGTACATAAGGAGTCGGTTTCACCTTGTGTGAGTTTGGTGCTTTTAGTTTAATTGGTGGAGCCCTAATTGAGTGTGCATGCATCCCTAATGAGGGTTCTTTCTTATGACTAGGGATTCATTGTTCATGCATGGGATAACTTACAAAATGGTTACATGTGAATACATATTAAATGTTTTCAATAAAAATGGTTACAAAGGTTGGCAGATGAGAAGCTTTTTAAAATGCTAGAATTTGTCCTAGAATCCATGAGCAAATTGCCTGGTTGTTTCCATTTTCATTTGCTGGTTAAATTTGTTAATGTATTTGTAAATTCAGAAGATAATATGATGTCTATTATCATTTTATGTTGTTTTATTCCCATTGGGGATGTGTTTACTCCATTGCGATATGTCTTAATTGTGTCTAGACCTTGAGGTACAAGCTTCGTTGTAAGTCGATGCAATAGTCCTCTATATAACATCATGTAATGTGTATTTGGAGCATCTCTAGGAGAAGTCGGCCATGTTAAGGAATACATGTGGGACCCAGTCTTATGTTTGGACAATGACTTGAAAGGGTATAAATAGGGAGGTGATCTCCCTCATTTATACACACCTCACACTCTCAAGTTCGCATGAGAGAGAGAGAGAGAGAGAGAGAGAGAGAGAGAGAGAGAGAGGAGGAGAGACAGATAGTTGTTGAATAATTCTTATTACTGCTTTTGATCATCTTACTATTCTAAGGAAGTTTGTGGGGTTTTCTCCTTTATGGTTTCCCCAGTGAAAATATTCGTGTCTCCTATATATCTTATATCTTATGCATCTTGTTGTACTTGTTATTATTTTAGATAAAGATCCTAGATAATCTAATCATATATACAGAAAAATAACATGGTATTGGATCCTCTCTGAAAGAAGGCATTGTGCATCTCTAGAAACTATGGATTCCTATTTCAAGGTGTTCTCTCCATAGATCATCAAGAAAAGAGGGCTAGGCAAACTCGCCTCGGTAGGGCACATCTATTGGTGGAGATAGTGTCACATACCCCAAATTGCAAAAACATTTTATGTTTTAAGAGACATTATGTTTTAATTTTATTATAAAGTTTGTAATTAATGACCAAGTGGGGTCAAGGATAATTGCATTTAATCATTGAATATTTTATCAATTAATAAATGAAAGATGAGACAACAGCTTAAGGAGGTTGTTAAATGAGTGTTTTACTGGCCACTTGGAGGAATAGGCTGGGTTGAGAGCTGATTCACACTTGGCAACATCCTCAAACTACTTCTAGTTGTTGCAGGAGGCAACTTCCCTATTTTTGTGGTCATGTTCCCCAAGAAAGTGGAACAAGAGCAGGTGGCTCATTAAGTGAAAACTGACCAAAAATACCTAGGCATGATGATAAAACTTCCCATTGAATTCAGCTGAGGTTGCTCATTCTTTACTTGTGAAATTTCTGAGTGAAATTGGTACACAAGAAATTCGATGGAGGGGACAGGCAGAAGTGTTTGAGTGGAAAGTACTGATTTACAGAACTAGTGTAGCTATCTTGAGCTGAGTTCTTACTGCTACAGGCAGAAATATTACTGTTGATTACTCTGTGGAATGCAGAGGTTTCTAAACTTATTCTCTCTCCCAGTGCTTTCAACCAGGTGGACCATTGGACATGCTCGGGGGTCCTAAGAATTGCAGCTCAGTAGTCTTCATGAGTTGGTTGGGAGGAACGACCTCCTTAGGTTGTTTTATCCTTTGCTATATTACCAAGTTCTAAATATTAATTTGTTTTCCTCTATGCAAGCTTAGGAACAAGAATGAATGAATTTAGGAAATAATATATTTATATGTCTCTTTCATCTGTTATTTAAATTACTTGGAGAAATATTTTACTTTTCAAAGATAGATAAGTTTTGGACTAGATATGGACTAGAATGAATGATTAGGGTTAGTTTAAATTTACTGATGAATAAAATACAAGACTGTATTTTTCCACACCTTCAAGAAGGTAGTTCTCTAGTACAATAGGTGAAATTAAATTCTGATGGTTAAATCAAATAAAAAATGTAGGATTATGTTTATTTACTTTCTACTGATTCCTTATAGGAATGTTCAGAAGAAAGATTCTCTAATTCATAAGTTTCCTTAGTTAGAATACATCTATTAAAAATATAAGCAAAAACTATCATAAAGGAATGTCTTTAAAAAAAAACCACTACACAGTTTGTGTAACTGTGTTCTTTTAACACAGTAATAATTACTGTCTATAAGCTTAGTTTATTATAAATACATATAATTATTAAATAGGAAACAGAAAAAATAACATAAATAAGAGTAACTTATAAATAGTAAAATGAAGTTATAGTAATCATTTAGGTTTGGAAAATAACACCGAATTAATTTCATTACTACTGTAAGTAAACATCAAGTATTAAACACATTATAGTTAAACAATAATAATGCAGAGATTTTAAATTTAAAAAAAAAATACAAACCCTAAATTAGGGAAATTGTCAACCAAGACTTTCTTTTACTTCCTCTTCCCAGAATAGGGCTTTTACAGTTTTACTCATATTCTCATAAATCAAATTCTTCATTTTTACAATTATAATATCCATATTATTAATACCCAATATTAAATAAAAATTACACAGAAACAGTATTTATACTGTTTATCAAATATAAACTAAAATAAAATAAGAAAAGAGAAATTAAATATTGCTAATCCAATTACACAGTAGAGGTTGGGTTGTATTAACAAACCCTTTTTCTTTTTAATTATTTTCATAAACCAATATTTATCAGACATAGGTAATTTAGCAGTAAGGTATTTCAAATTCCATTAATTTTTAAAACTTATACAAACTGAAATATGCAACATAGAAAAACCTCGCAGTCCAAGTCTGCCATTGACTACTTTCAGAAACAACTCGGTGCGAAACACATGACTTCCAACACAATAAATCCTTTAGAGTTTAAACAAAATGTATAACATTTAAAACCCTATCTTAATCATAATTAAAATCCAACAAAAAAAGAGTTACGACCAAGGCCCTTTCTAAGTATTTCTTCAAAACAGCCTAGGGCCACATGGCCTACAACTATAACTTGGTTCAAATGCAGATTTGACAAGAGAACTTAAGTGTCGGCGAGACCGTATTCTTCCAAACCCTACACATCACCATAGAAAGGACCTCAAGCATGCAACCGAGGCTTACCCGGTTGTTGAAGAAACATGGAACCCTTCTGCCCGAAGTCTTCCATTTCACGATCGTGAGACTCCACCTGTAGAAAATCCTGCACATTTAAAATGAAGAAAGGTTATATTCATTGTTTAAAAAGGAAACTTGTTGACAGTCACGTTATTTAGATAAAAAGAAAAGATAAAGAGTTACCTGTTCCAGTATCAGTGCTTATGGCCATGAAGTTTTCTTTTGCAAACCTCTAGTAGACCACTGCGTCGAAGGATGGGAAGGGAACCAACAAAGAAAAACACCACGACAATAACTATTCAGGAGAAACACATACTAAGGACCTCGACGAGGAAGGGGAAAGCAACATAGAAGGCTATGATGAACCCAAATCTCTTCACTGTCAATGAATTCCACACGTAAACAAAACTGCTATCAAATAGAGGTTTCAGCCTAGTCGATTCACGGGTTAAGTCACCCACAAAGACAACTCAATGGCACCAATGGCCATGAGGCCATGAGCCTGGTGGCATTCTCAATAGTAGTGAATAATGGGGTAATAATGCGAGATTTTCAGGTTTGGAAAGCTTTTGTAGTAGGGTTTATCAACATCCAAAAACCCTATCCACTAATGTATAGCCTAGTGGAATCCACTAACATACAAATTGTTTGGGTTTAGATAGAGTTTTCTCTATAGTCTCGTTGACCTCAAGAGAACCTGTGATAAAAACATTACACATGTTATTTTACGTTGGCAAAAAAATCAATTTTAAAATGTTGCATATACCATTATAGCGTTTATGCTTCTATTCATTATAAATATATCTAGACTTTAGGATAATACTTGTTAAAGTTAATATCATGGTGTAAGTTAATACAATGGCTTATGTAGTTACTTTGGAAAAGGTAAATAAGGTTTCACATTATTTTTCCATATGTTGTCATAATATATTGTAGTATGTGGTGTAGGATCTAATTCACCAACAATAGGACAATTTATAAGTTTTGCAAGATATATTTATACTTAGGCTAAGAACCTAAGTTCTACTTTGCCAATAATCTCAAGCACTTATGCCTCTAAATAAATGATATAGGTAACATTATATCCTGATGCCAAGAATAGGATAAAAAAATAGACTTATAACATTTTGGAATTACTCAACAAAATTCCAAAATTGGAAATGAATTAGGTTTGACAATACCTCCTTTACACTCAGCATTAAGTTAAATAATTATGCTAGCATTTTACTTTTGCATATTGGGATAATTAGTCTCAATCCTGAAAACTGGAAAACAAAATGTTATACCTGTAAAAAGAACCTGTACAAGAATCATCATTTCACTGCATTAGCTTCAAAATCTAAGTAAGCCTTGGACATGAACTGAATTTCCTTCAATTAAGCATAAGACAAACTTTAGTATGTATAGCAAATAGACAGTTATGTTTAGCTCATACCACTTCAGATCATGTACATACTAAATAAATCTTTCAACACTAAATTTTGAATGCAGTTAGTGAAGAATGCAAATTATTGAAAATAATAAATGAATTTGTTTTAGTATCTAGATTAGACCTTAGTATGTTAACTGTTAACAATTAAGTGTCCCTCTTAAGCGACGATTGTAAACATTTATTGTCACAGGAAAAATTTTAAAATTTTATGAAATTTTGGAGTATTACATATGGTATCAAAGCACACATTCAGAAACTAGGCCTGAATGTGGCTCAACCTGCATAGAAAAATAGTAGATAAAATGCATGCATACTGATTATTATTTTTCTTTTTGAAATGTTATTACCAGAATTTTTTTTTTGAGCTCAAACTGTAGGTATGGAAAGACTTGAGGAATATGCAGATGAAGAGTCCTCTTTAAATGAACAAAGTAATTCTAGAAGAGAAACGATTAAGGAAGAAATAACTAACAATTCTTCAGAATTATTACAAACTGTTAAATAATTAAGAACTTAAATGGAAATAGTTAAAAAAGAATGAAAGAATTCTAAGAGCTCAGGAGGAGCTGAACCGGATACTGATGGAAAAATTTCAGAGTGAAGGAAAAGATAAACAAATAGGATCTGAAAATACGTCCTACCAACATAAAAGTAAAAAGTCCAAACAGTCTAAAATTGAAAGTAGTTTGTCCTTTGAAATTTATGGTGACTCACACAAGAAGAATCGCCAGTACACTAGTGATAGAGTGAGGATAATTACCATTCTAGAAAAAGAAAATTTAAGCATTATGAGGAAATTTCAGAAGAATTTAAGAAGATAAAAATACCAACTTTCAACGGTGAAACTGAGAAAGGAGAGGAAGCCGAAGCATGGATGTTTGGAATGAAGAAGTATTTCCAAATCTATAATTACTCCAACTAGCTAAATGCAAGAATAGTCATTTACAACTTAACCAGAAAGGCAGATATCTGGTGGCAGGAGTTAAAACAAGTAAAAGGTATTAAGGAAAAGAACATTATTTGGATTACCTTTAAGAAATAATTTAAAAATAAGTTTCTGTCGAAACATTATTATGAAGAGCGAGCTATGGAATTCTATGAACTGAAGTTGGGAACTATAAACATGAAAGAATTAAACAGTAAATTTTTAAGTTTACTACGTTATGTGCCTTACATTGTGGATGAGAAGCCTAAGGTGCAGCGGTTTCTAAGTTTTTTACCTTTTCACATTAAAGACAGAATTGAATTCAATAATCCAAAAACCCTTGAGGAGGCTATGTGAAAGGCAAAATTTTGCTATGAGAAGAACCTAAAAAGGGAAAGTATGCCAAACTAGAAGGCTAAGAGCTCTAATAAATTTCAACAGAAGAAGAAGGGTTTCATATCTAACCGCAATTTTAGGAATAATAACACACGTAATTTTCCTAATAAGAATTTCCAAGGAAATAAAGGTAATTCATAGTCAAACCCTAATGGCTTTAGAAATAAAGAACCTGCTAATAATCATAGCAACTACATTAAGAATAATGAACGTAAAGAACCAGTAAAGTGTTGGGATTGTAATGTACCTCATTATGCATCAGTCTGCCCTAACAGAAAGAAGACTGCCAAGAAAATTCATACAGTGCAGGAGGAGATGATCACTAGTACAAAATGAGGAATTAGCTACTACGTGACTAAAAATTCTAGTCATCACAGGTTTTTCAATTGATTTACTACTAAATATGAGTAATTTTGACTGACCCAACTATAAACGACTAAAATTAACGACTAAGTTAGTCACTAGTTAACAAATATGACTAGACAATAAGTGACAGAGTTAAAAATGACTAACATAAATGACTAATTTAGTCACGACATAAAAAATGACTAACTAGAAGAATATGAATTAGTCATTTTTAATTGTGTCATGGAAAATTGCAATTGTGACAATGAAGTGTTACAATTTAGTAAATTTTGTAAATTGTCTACCTTCTATTAGTAATATTGGTGCCATGCACTTCGATCTTCAGAGATCCAACAAATCAATTGAACAAATTTTCTCTTGGCCATCTTTATTCCTGCTACACCATTGAAGCAAACCATTAATCATGTGCCAAAGGAAATTAGGATTCTACAGTTATGAATTAGGTACTAGAACTAGTACCATATCGATACCTAGAAGCATCATAGCTAGTTGTCGATCCTTCAATGTAAGAGTCCCAATTCCCATACTGAGGTGTTTTTCTAACTTCAATAATATAACTATCATGATTTGTGACCATCGAACTAGCTGCACCAATCGACATAGCTTCTCCAGGATCAATTCCTTTAAACGTTGTAGCAGTTGATCCAATAATAATTGAACCGATGGAAGCACCAAGAACAATATTTTAACCAATCAAAGACTCAATTATAATTAAACTGGGGTGCTGACCCAGAACCAGTCTCAGATCCATATGCAGTCAAGGTAGAAGCCTGACCCCATCTCGAAGTTTCAGTTAAATATTTTGAGTCCTTGATCTCTAATAGTTCTCACCTCGTATAATATGATATGTATAATGCAGTGATGACCTCTCCTTATCACTATCAAGTTAAACCTCCTTTATGCATTATTGGCGAGGTAAATTTTGCATCTGACGTCACCACCCTCCTGATTCACGATGTGCACAACTAGAGACATCCAGTGAGGTCTCTACAACTCCAGATGTTAGTGGATGTGTTTTCTGGCATCAAGCCTCTTCTCTAAGTGAAATATTGTTGTCAAGCTGTACACTCAAAATTAGTTCAACTGATTGTCGTCAATGTTGTTGGGCATTTGTCTAGTTATGTGCTGGTAAGTTGAATCCTTTTGGGTTAATAGTCACACTAATCTATGTCAATAAGTTTATTAGGGATACCATTCATGATGAATGTGGGGACACATCAAGTGGACTTCCCCACAATATTTATTCGAAAAAAATAGAAAAGTTAAATATCATGAATGAATATATCAATCTTTAATCCCTAACTTTAGTTGTTAGAGTAATAGCTTGAGTGAGTCTAATGGTTAAGAACATGTGTTTCCTCCCAGGAGGTCACATGTTCAAATCCGGAGGGGGGTAGGGTATGTACACATATGTAGACTTCAGCAGTTAAATAGTTGCATAGAGGAGGTTCCTTGTCCCACAAATAAGGGGGTCCCATACAACAAAATTGGTGTCTCGATTGACTGTGATCTTAAAAATAGATTATTATTATTTCTTGAAAATTAGGAAATAAATTCAACACAAATGGAATGGAAGTACACAAAAAATCCCTTTAGCAAAATAGGTCTACCTAATCGAAACCATATATTATTCTCAAGAGATCAACACCTCAAGTGATTGGGAGATAAGTTTCAGACTCTAAATCATAAGCTACTAGAATGATTAACATAAATTTAAACCTAATTAAATATTAGGAACTTTAAATTCATTATTATTATTTTTATTATCATAGAACAACAATAATTATATTTACACCCCCAAAAAAAATTAATGTTTTCGTTTACAAATCCATGAATATTATTATTTTTATTATCATAGAACAACAATAATTATATTTACACCCCCCCCCAAAAAAAAAATTTAATGTTTTAGTTTACAAATCCATGGAAAGGACTTGAGTTCTTGATATCTACTTTGAAATTCATTGAAAATAATATTATATAGGCCACTTAAATTTAGAGAAAACACTCGCTTGGTATGTGAAAGTTCCTCTTTGTAATTAAGTAGGCGTGAAGGAGTGGAAAGCAGCGTTCAAAATTGAACCCTTTCGAGCCCTTCCAAAGGGTTCGAGCCCTTCCTAGAAGTATAAAGTTATAATTTCCCTTCAAAAAAAATTCAAAATCTAAATTTTACTTTTCTAATTAATAAGGGCATAATTTATGTCAACATTTGAAACTACCCATCCATATAAATTTCTCAAGATATTGAATTTCCTATGCTATAAATTTCAAATTTTCATTCAAAATATTGGAAATTTGATCAATTATAATAACTCACTCACTCATGTCATGCACTCACTGCTTAGCTGTGCAAGATGACCAGTAATGATTGATCACTATGAGACACTAGCCATCAAGATGTGACTCTGACTCCCAATGGGGCTGTAATCTAAAGTGTGGCAATGTGTCAACAACTACGACTATAACAACAAATAGCAACTACTAGTCTACTACTAGGCCCAAAACAAGCTCAAAACTTTGTTCCTACTACCGGTGTGAACCTTGCTACCAATGTCCACTCTTTTTTAATCAAAATGAAATTCAAAAGGCCAGTTTGATGAGTCCTCCTCTACAAGACTTCATTTCTTGCATGAATATCATGGACTCATGACAACTATAAACAACACTTGATGTCATGCAAATACAAATAATGGCATGTAGCTAATATCACACACTGTACATAGGTCGATTTATGCAATGCTATAGAGAGGTGTCATTAGGCAAACGATATGGAGAAACACTGAGTTAGAAAAAAAACATTTGGACCAAAGCACCTGCACAATGGTTATGAATAAAATTAAAAAAACAATTGTTGACTCAAGAATAGTCTTTCAATTTTATGGGTGGCATGATCATGATGTAATCTCCCTCCGTGCTTTTATACATTTGTGGTTTCTCACAACAATTGTCCTCAACAGTCACCACCAAAATACATATTAAAATTACCTATGTTTACATCCTCTTCTCTATAATCCTCATCTCATAGTCATAACTAAGGATTATTATGCATGCACATCCTCACATTATAATATCAATTAGGTCAAGGCGCAAAGACAACCATAAAATATCAAATGTGTCAAGATGCAAAGAGTAGGAGACAACTATAAGTAAGTATTATATTAAATTTACCATATAAGAATTTAATCGACACTATCAACTAAGATTTGACACGTTGGATTGTTGTGATATTCGTATCACTCCTTACGAATGTGATTGCAATGAATTCTTTGAAGGTGAAGTCTATAATTTTAGGTCTTTTTCCTAATTATCATGCCTTTTGGTAAGACAAAAAGGAGGGTAGAGTCCTGCAACATGGAAAACAATTTCAACATAGAGGTATACACATTAATTGTTTTCATTAAATAACTTAAATTTCCTACTTGTGACTATCGATTCACTGAATCCTGGATTGGTACAAAACATAGCAAATTTGAGAGCCGTGAGCCCTTAAATACTCACACCTAGAACTTTCTCAAATCTAGCCATTAGTAAACTTCTTTTGGTATTTTGGTTCAATTTAAAAGGGAGATTGTTGAGGCTCAGACATGCAATGTGTTGCAAGGCTTCAATTGAATTAGGATTGATTCCATTTCCCCTCCATCCCATACATGTATGCTTTCACGACAAGTGTTGAACAACATAATTTGATGCCCCAACCCCAGTTATGCTAGCATTGCTAACTTGGTTGGTATCTAGGATTTGTTTTTTTAATGTTTTATGAGTTGTGTATTATTTTTTCCTAGGTGCCCAATCCCCATGATTCTTACATCTCTCAAGTTTGGATTGTTTCCCTCTCTCTGCTTTAAATTAATTTTTTGGTTATATGTATGTATATATATATATATATATATATATATATTATAGCCTCATTTTTCTTAGTGACTTCATTTTGTATATAGTTAATAGTAAGTAATTCTCTCCTGGTTCTAGTTATTCTTTAAGACTATATTTAGTTACGACGTCTTGCAATATGCATAAGGTCGATCGGATGCCCCAATATGGTTATCACATATTCTAAGTAGTTTTTTTTTATAATGAAGTGTGCTACAACTCAAAAAAAATACAATAAAATAGTTGTTATGTTAGTGAAATATAAAATTAATGATATATATATATATATATATATATATATATATATATATATATATATATATATATATATATATATATATATATATATATATATATATATATATATATATATATATATATATATATGACAAATTAATGTGTTCAAAATATGTTTGATTGAAAATATATCATTTTTTCATGTGCTCCTAGAATAAATAACCTTCCAATTGAAATTAAGACACCCCCTTCAAATTTGATCATTGGTGGCGAGTGACAATGAATTCAAAGGTCAAGTCAAAGAAGCAAGATTCTTCACGACATGTTTACAAATCTGGGGCTGCAGGCTATGGAGGGAAAGCAACCGCAATTAATCCCAAGAACTCTGGCCAGGTGTGGATTTAGTAAATGTATATTAGAATAATTTACTCAATTACTCAATTACATTCTCCAATTTGTCACACAGAGATCCCCGGATTGAAAATCATTTTTTTTCCCTTGTGACTGGATACTGTCAAATCCAATGCTATCAGTGGACCATAACCGTTTTTGGAGGAATTGGGTATCCAGTGTCCTAGGGAGCCAAGTTTGCCATCATTTAGTTTAGCATTTAGCACTGATTCTCACCATTAACATCAATTTGAAATGTCTAGTTTATTTTTATTATTATCTTGATTGGAAATGTTTCGAGTATTTGCACTACATGGCACTAACTATGTGCCAATTCAAACAAGTAACTATTCCGGCGAAATTGTATAGAACTTTCTCTCAGCCCTAATACTTATTCCTTTGAAATTAATACTATTTGGGTGGAACATTTCACAGTAAGAATGAAACCCTACTGGATTGCTTAATATTTTACCAACCTCTTCCATGAACCATGGTCCCATGGGTCGATTGGTCAAATTGTTTGGACCCCAATGCACATCGCAAAGGCCTAAACTAAATGACAACATAAACTTGAAATCACTTCCAGAAGCACACCCTGATCGGCTGCACCACATAGAGTGGGTTCCAGGGTTGAGGGGTAGCTATTCAGCAAAAATTGCCCGAGACATATGCCTGGATTCATCCCTTCAATAATCCTCTATAAGGGTGGGGAATACCATTGTGAGAATGGAGACCTGGTGGACACTTGAAACTCTGTCATCCACACCAATGAACCAACACACCCTGTTGGAAAATACCTATATTTTAAGTTTTCCTTGTTTATTTGGACGCTGATGGAATGGATCTCGCAGTGAAAGATGGATATTTATTCCACAAGAAGTACTGTTGTTGATGTATGGCAGAATTAATATTTTCATAAGAAATAAGGTCGATCACCCTCAGTACAGGTGACATAGCTGCAACTTGATGATTTTCCAAATCACCACCTTGCTTTTGATTTGATAGCCATGAATTTT
>LPNX010891621.1:0-65605 GCA_001517045.1 Pseudotsuga menziesii | reverse complement strand
TCATCTCAAAACTTGTTCTTTGCATTCAAGTAGATTTACATTGGATGGCTTGTAATGGGTTTGTAGACTATTCGAAAGGGAAGTGCGTATTGTCATTGGTAATATTTTCTATTCAATGTTCTCTCTTCTTTCACTGATTAAATCTTAGAGAATCTCTAATACAAGCATCGAGTTTTAAACACTGATTATTATATGTACCAACAATCATGTTGGGTTTCTGAGAAAACAACCTCATATTCTGCTTGTACAAATATCAAAATAACAAGTGAGCCGAATTATGGTGCAAAATGGAAGGATGTTAGTATGTGAGAAGATTTTCATGTCACAAGTTGCCTTCATTGGATGTGAAAAAGCTAATCTATTGACAAGTATGTTACCATACTGGAGCCGAACAAAGGGTTTCTACTAAATGTATTCGCTCAAAACATGTGCTTGCAAAGACAATTATTAAAGTCCTTCCATGTACATTAGGAATCAATCTAAAACCCCTTTGAACCCCATTTCTGTGGAAATTTTATCTTTAAATCCCTTTTTACCTCTTATTTCTTTTAGTAACCCCCTCGAGAGATGAATGGCTCAGAAAATATGTAGTTCTATCCAAAATATGAGATCAAGACATCTGCTATAGGTTCTCTCATTCCCTTTCATGGCAGAGTAAATACCATTATAGATGCATTTATTGTCTAGTTATTTGTGTGAATTGAGGTAATGATGTTAAGAATTTAAGATTATGTTTTAATCTAATAAGTGTTTTTCTTCAGCCACTCTTCATAGCCTTCGGGCTTACCATATAATGGGGCACAACCTCCTATTCCAGAAACAGTGAGGTTTAGCATTTTCATGCTAGTGAAGTGATGTTTTTATTTGATTTCTTATGTTTGAAACTATTGCCAATCATTGTTATATCTAAATTGGCAATGGAAATCTCCAGAATTGGGTCATAGGAAATCTCCAGAATTGGGTCGTATGACCATTGACATGTGATGAATCCCAATTTTCTTTCATTATAGAGGTTTAGTTTCCCTTTTAACATTTACATTCACCTCCTATGTCATGTGCATCAACTTGACTGTAAAGTTATGTACCGTGACTAATAGTATACAAATTCATTCACAAACTATTGTGGAAAGGAAATGGAAAGCAAATAACAGCTATAGGCACAGTGTACTATTTATCTAATTTTTTAATGCTATTTGTTGTAAGGGAATACTGGCATAGTTTTTATTGAACACTTGCCCTTGCTTTCTATAGATTGTGAATGAAGCTGCAAAGTATCGATATCGAAGTGGAAACCAATTTAACTGTGGAGGTATATTGTTTCCTTCCTGAGTATGTTAGATGCTTTGGCCCTTATGTTACCTGCATATGATTGGTTGTTTATGGCTGAGTTTTCTAGGTGCATTCTATACACAAATTTCAATTATCCTCTTTATTTTGAACGTGTTCATCAGTTCAGGTGTTGCTACTATTTACATATTATTGAATTTTGAAGTTTCCACTTGCTTATTAGTGCTGATTAAGATACAAGATTAATTAGTCCTTATGGTGAGCCCAAGTTTTTAAAGAATGATTCTTCTTAGGTTTCACATACAACATTAAACCAATCAATTAAATTGTCTGTGTGCCAAATCATTATGATTTTCATTTCATTGTAAATGTTACTAATTCATCCCCTGGCATTGTCAAGGGTGTCCTTGTTTTTTTAATATAATTTTGTTTTCATTGCCATTTTTATTTCCCTCATTACTAAATCTACTTATTTTACATATTTCTTTTACCTGTGTATTTTTAGTAAGAGTGTTTCTATCTGTTCATATATACAATGGAAATCACATTCAAGGTGAGAGGTTAAGCCAAGTGAAACTTAGTCAACCTCCCAGATACTTGCTAGATTTAAATTATAAAGGCTAAGAATAGTAGCCATTTTGGGTATGTCGGAAATTGAAAAGAATAAATAGTCTTCCAAAAGGTGGCATGGTCTGGCCAATTGCCCTATGAAACTAAGAAGAAAGCTACTATGACAAGCACCAAAAAACATAAACATAAAGCTTGAGATAGGGACCAGGAAAATCTAAGATTAAGCCTCCTCCTACTCAAGAGAAATGGGGTGCTTTAGATTGCTTCTAGCGTGGAGCTTGGTGTCCTCCGCAGCTGGTTGAGTCCTCATGAGCATGTCTTTGTTCTGAACTCCCTTTTCCCATAGTTGAGTCCAAAATTGCACCTAGAAGGGAGTTGTATTTGCCATCTGATAGTTGAAGAGTGTCCAATATGTGGTCCAAGATAGGATTATTCTATTCTAGTTGGTTGTCCATGAGACATGTGGTCATCTCTTGGATAGAGGGAAATTTTGAATGAATAATGGTGACCCTACTTTGAGAGATTCCCTTATTTGACAACATCTTCTCCAGATCCTTATCAATTGTTTGGTTGCAGCTACCCCTTCTCTCTTGAGGAAGTTTATCTTCTTCTGGATGTTGGAGGCCTTGTGTTTGGCAGCGAAATCCTTAACTTATGCCTACGAGTGTGAGATTGGGAAACCCCTTTTGCTTTTGGCTTTGAGGTTTGAGGACATTTCCCTTAGCAATGACAAGAATTGTAGCATAATCCATCCCTGTAGTTGTTGAACCAACAATTCTTTGGGGTCCCCTACCAGAGTTTGGTTCCTCATCTCTCTTTTTCATGAACTGCTGATTTTCAGTGTTGTGACAGTGCAGGTAGAGAGCTACAGAGCTGCTCACTACCTTCACGGCTATAAGTAAACTATAAAACTCATCTCTTTACCATGGCAACAAGCCATTTTTATTCTAGGATAGCTCCTAGGATTTTGCATGTACCATGTGCATTGTCTTCCATCGTGGTGGTACATATTTCCTCCTGAATTGGATCCACATAAATGAGTTTGGACTCATTTTGTCATGTCGCATTTTCTCTAACATGCTGGTGATCTGTCATTTCTCCACCGCACCCATAATGGTTCCATGACATGCCTCTCTATTACCCCATCCAGGCATTTTCTTAGCCATGTTGATGTGTATATTGTTACATATTTTTATTGCCATGTTTAGTGATAATAAAAATGAAATAAGAGATAGTTTGCAACTTTCCAAAATCAAATGTTCATGCCAATTTAAATGCTCCTTCATAATACATATGCATGGCATGATTTTTTGCATTACACTTGCTATCGAGTTTGACCTTCTCCTCCCTTTTCCTTTTGATTTGATTTTGTGATGGTGAAGACAAGGGATCAAATAAAATGCCATACTTATTCCCACTATGGCTTGGAAGGTCTGCACTGGCCATTTGTGAAGCTTAGAATCTAGATCATCGCTTATGCCATCTTTTGTGTGCTTGTCCAGTGGAGTTCTTACAGTCCATGTTTTGAAAGAATCTCAACTCCGTATGTTGAAATATAGGATACAAACAGGGGACGTTTAAATCAAGCATGTCTTATTTTTGGTATATTGCTACTTCTATCTTTTGATAGGAGTTCCTACTTTTATTAGATTTACTTTTCTAATTCTCAATCTCATAGGTAACGATTCAAACTTAGCATTTAATTTTTGGACAGGAGGCATATTTTGTAGTTTTACACAATGTTCCCTCAAGTTTTCGAGACCGGGAGTGGAGAAACGCACATTGGGGACGTGTGGAGAACACCCCATAGGGACATATGAAGAAAACGGGCCTAATGCAGCTCCATTAGATCTTTTCCCACAGGTAGATGTTCTATTAGTATGTTTCCATATTTTTCCAATTATTGAAATTTTGAAATCTTAGACATTGAATTTTAAATGAATTTGGTTTTATAGGGTCTCCCCAATTTGGGAGCCGGAGCTGGTGCTGGTGCTAGTGCTAGCGCTGGTGTCAGGGTTGGTGCTGGTGCTGGTGCTAGTGCTGGTGCCGAGGTTGGTGCTAGGGATGGTGCTGGGGCTCTTGAATTTATAAGGAACAACCCACAGGTATTGCATTATTTCCATTCCTTTATACACAAAGTTGTTCAGATGTTGGATTTGGGGAAATTTATTCATTTGAGTACGGGAGGATTTTCTAAATAGTATTGCTAAATGTTGTAAGTGTGGATTTTAATGGATATGCTAAAGGTTGCTGAGATGCCTGAGTTTGAATGGAATTTTATGCAATTGAGGATAAGGGGTCTTGCTGAATGTTGTATTGTGTTGATTAGATTGGATACAACTGTCCCAAGATTGATTTACTATGGAATACACATTATACTATCTGCACAATGATATATTGTTTTCTCTTAATATAATGGGTTTCTTGCAAGAGGTGTTATGCAAGATAGAGGGAAAATCTTGTGTATGATTTTAGCTATTTTTAGTTTATACTGAAATCCTGTGATGATCTAGAAGATGAGTCCTCCCATGCATACCTACAAAGGTCTAGAGAAGAAGAGATCCTTCAAGTAGGGTCCTTCCAAGATGTGTTATGCAAAAAAAGGATAGATCTTGTTTGCTTAGCTAATGCATGCAAAGAGGGTCTGTCAAATAATATTACCTTCATTATACATGCTGTGAGGAAGGCTGCAGTGTTGATGATGTTAGTTGCTTGTAGACCTCTTTGTTTAGAAATTCTACCTTGTGCACAAGCTGAGAAATCCTGTCTCAATTCTTCAACGAAGATGCCCCTATTGCAGCAAGTCAGATATGTGTGAATAATTGATCCACAGGATTCTCTCACCATATATGATGCTAGAATTAATTTTGTGAATGTATAGGGTCGTAACCTAAACAACTGTTACTAACCATATGTATTCAGAGAGTTTAAATATATTGGTATATTGGATATCACTAACATTTTTATTATTTTTTATATTGAAGTCTGAACCAGTGGACTAGGTTTGTGTGTTGGCATTTCTTTGAGAAGGGCCATCTTTGTTTTTTTATTATTATATTAGCATTCAGTTCCATGTTTTTTCCCTTCTTGAAACAAATACTCCAATTTTGTAAATCTTTAGCCAATTACATTTATAGTTGCATTTGTGCGATTAAATTTTGATCATTTCAGACAGTCTTACATAATCTTGACAGATTAAGCTCTAAACTCAACCTGATAATTGTTTGCTTGCCATTAATTTTTCATTTGTCATTGGCCATTAATTTGTTAATACAATTGAATTTGTCATCTATAAAATGGGTGTCCACATTGACCTTGAGAGAATACAAATGTTTGGAGGCTGCTTGCCTCTTTGAGACTTTATGGAACTCCCAAGTCTTCTTGGTCTTGCAAATCTCTATAGGATATTTGTGCTCAGATTCTCTCAAGTTGCTTGCCTTCATTATACATGATGTAAGGAAGGCTACAATATTGAGTATTCAGTTGCTTGTACACCTCTTTGTTTACACATTTTTCCATGTGCACAAGCTCAGAAATCCTGTCTCAATTCTTCAATGAAGATGCCCCCATTGTAGCAGGTCAGACATGTGTTAGTAGTTGACCCATGGGATTCTCTCACCATTTTGTTTTATATTGAAGTCTACACCAGTGGACTAGGTTTATGTGTTGAAATTTCTTTGAGAAGGGTCATCTTTGATTTTTTTATTATTAACATTCAGTTCCATGTTTTAATTTGCCTCCTGCAATGGAAACTCCAATTCTGGAAATCTTTAGTTAAGTTGCATTTATAGTTGTATTTGTGCAAAGAATTTTGATCATATTAGATAGTCTTGCATAATATTGGTTTTGTTGCTATCTAGAGTATTGAAATTTTGATGAAAAAACTCTTTTCTTTGGTCGATAACTTGTACTTCTACAAGGGCTACTTTGTGTTTCCTAGGGAGCATCTTGAGGATGGCTTATTCAGGAAGATCATTATTTTAATACTGTTATAATTCTTGTGAGGCTATTCCAGCAGCTCTTTCAATTGCATCCAAATCCTGTGATACTACTTTAGAGGCTATTCCAGCAGCTCTTTCAATTGCATCCAAATTTTGTGCCCGTTTTGTAGCAGCTGAACCAGCTTCAGAATTGATGTCTATGGAACAACCACCATTTGACATTAGTAAGCAGGGAGCAGCATCGATTTGTCTCTCTTTTGTCATTGATGAAAGCTTATGGATTGATTTCCTTTGATTCCCTTCGTTACCACCTTCAGTTTCACCAGACTGAATACCATGCAATGCGTTTGCACTATTCAATGCCTCCGCGGCCATGAGCTTTGCTTTAAAACTAGCTTCATGTGCAACCTTTACTACTGTTGTTGCCACTTTTGCAACTGAAGCAGCTATAGATGCTACAGCAGCAGCAGATACAAGCTTTACTTCATAGTCAAAACTCACACCAGAGTCTTCTTGAACAACTAACTGGCTCCAAATGAACTGACTGTGCTTGACTGTGGTTGCTGCTAAAGAAGCACCCTCTTTAGAATACAATCTATCCTGCTCTATACAGCTTGTTGTTTACTCAGAAAAAATGACTCTGTGCCCTCCCTCTACTCTTGGTATTGTCTTATAATAAGAAGGAGAAGGTACAAATGGCATACTTCAACTTGGGGTCAGGGAAGAATTTGATTTTCCACTGTCATGACTATTCTGGGAAACAACCAATGAAGCCTGAGATAATACCACCTAATACGTAGGCAAAGGTATAGAGCCACCGGAGGCAGGCATTGTCAACCTTGCAGGAGTCAACCTGCTAGTTTCATCAATCTCCTCTAATACATGGCTCTTCCTCCTCTTTCTAGGTCTCTGCTCAACACTCAACTGTCTATGAATTCCCATGCCACCTTTTTGGGCTTCCATCTTATCATTATTAACAACAAAAGGAATAGTAGTTCCAATCATAGTAGAAGAAACAGAAGGAACCGGAGCTGTAGTTATTTTATGAGGCACAAAAATTGGTACTGAATTCCTATCATTAAGGGTTTCATGAATAGGTTTGGACACAACAAAGGGAGAAAATGACAATTCAGACTTAGATTTTGCTCGAGGAGTTACCCAGGGTAAAGATGGACTACAAGAAGTCCAATAAGCTATTTTTCCCATTGCACACATTCCAAGATGTGGGGTTAGATAAATATGCCTTGATGGAGTGATTTGGGGAGAATCCAGGTAATGGTTCCTTGGAACACTGGTTAATTGAACTCCCTCGTGAATGGGAGTTGGCATATTCCATATAGGAGATGGAGAACTAAATGGATATGGTAAACTCATAATGGTTGATGGATTGTTCATGTGCCCAACCCTCCCCATATTAGGAGAAATTTCCAATCTAATCCTTGAAGAATGAATTTTTGCAGGTGCTAAATCAATTGACCTCGTGCCCATAACTCTTGCATTAGACAAACTTGGAGCAGGAATCATAGTCCACATATCACCTTCAAACATAGTGCTAGCTAAAACTGATGATATATTCATCATGAAGTTTTGGGAGTGTGTGCCTCGCAAGCATTACTACATATCTTTGCTTGTATTTTTGCTGCAGCCAAACGCCAAGATTATTCCCACAAATTCTCCATGTGATTGGATGAAACACTGCCACTACAAGCTGCTGGAAAACCACATTGGGGACCTTATCGAATTGCTTGGACCATGCATGCTTGGAAATCATAAGTGCTATGAAGAGATTCTTCAGACCAAATACATTTCAATAAGAAAAGTAGGTAGAATTGGGAATGATAACAAACATCTGGGTAGAAAATATATACCAATAATATCGCCAAAAGCTGTTGTCATCATAGATTCTTCTGGCAGCAATCCCTGACTGAGGAAATAAATTCATTATAACATTAGCATTGATCTCTCTGAAGAGCATCAGCCATTATTAAAGTTGTAATTAATATTATCATCAAATACTATCTATTATTATTGTTCTTATATGCTATGTTGCTAACTGATTCATGTCAAAACAAGGTCAGAGCTCAAATGTCCTCCATAAGTTGTGAACCTTCAAGGTCCAAGTAAAGCATCTTTTATTTAAACCATAGGCGATGCCTATTGGACTTCAAGCATAATTAGTCATATAAAAACATGCTCAGACAATTAGCATCACCAGCTACAAAAACATATATCAATTAAAAGTGTCACAAAGTTTGAGAAGACTCAAAGAAATTAAAAATAACTCACATAAGAGATCCATACACAAGAATCTGTGCATGCAATTCAAGTTGTTGTGAATCAATGAAAGGTTGTTGAATTGAGGCTGATACCGATATTGCTGTGGTATTCAAATCTGATAAAGTCCATGCTGAAACATTACTTAATGATGGGAAATGTTTGTTAATATCAGGAAGACATGAACTTGATGGCAAAGTGATGCTAAGTGATCGATTTTATGAGATCATTGGTGCAGCTTTCCCATCCAGTGGAATACAAAAACCCATTTCTGGTCTTTCGTCGGAGCTCCTGTCCAGCGCATTCAAAGATATGACATGTTAAGGTTAACCTTGACTTGAGATCGAGTCAAAGGTGCTTAAGTCTAGCACATGGTTTGGGCACATGGTCTGTTGTAGCCCATGGTATTGTCCCATGGTATTGCATGTGTTAACCTTGACTCGGGATTGAGTCAAAGGTGGTTAGGTCTAGCACATGGTTTGGGCACATGGTTTGTTGTATCCCATGGTATTGTCCCATGGTATTGCATGTGGTTAAGTCTTTATAAGGCTTGAGGAGGCTCCATTGTGATTTTACTAGATATGTGTACTGTATTGTACTGGATATGTGTACCGTATAGTACTGGATATGTGTACTGTATAGTCCTGGATGTGGGCATTGTATTGTGCTGGAAGAGAGACTGTGAGAGTGTGAAGAGGAAGTGTAGCGGTTTTGCTGCAGGGCGTATCCCTTCATCTTTCTGGACTGCAATAAAAGGACTGGCAAATTTCTTTGTGGACGTAGCCCATCGTTTGGGTGAACCACATTATATCTGTGTCTCTCTGTACTATTTTAATTTGTTTTGCATCTTGTTTATTGATTTAACTGTATATCTGTTATTGCTCTGCGGTCCTATTTTCTAACAATTGGTATCAGAGCCAAAAGGTCTATTTTTTTTGTAGACTCGCAGGAAAGAAGGGTTCCTGGTTTGAGTGGGAGCAATGGCGGAAGAAGGAAAGTTTAGGGTCGATAAATTTAACGGCCAAAAATATCAGTTATGGAAGATACACATGGAGGACTATCTGTACCAGAAAGATCTGTACCTGCCGTTGGGCAGAAAAGCAAAACAACCAACGGCTATGAAGGATGAAGAATGGTAGGTTCTTGATAGAAAGGCACTAGGAACAATACGGCTGTGCCTGGCTTCATCGGTGGCCTTCAATATTTCGAAAGAAATAACAACAGAGGGTGTGATGAGCGCATTGAGTAAGCTCTACGAAAAACCATCAGCTTCTAACAAGGTATTTTTAATGAAGCGTTTATTTAATATGAAGATGTCGGAAAGTGGATCTATTGTTCACCATTTAAATGAGTTTAATACACTTACCAGTCAGTTAAGTTCTGTAAAAGTGAACTTTGATGATGAGATTAGGGCTCTTCTAATCTTGTGCTCATTGCCAGAAAGTTGGAATAGCTTGGTCATGGCTATAAGTAACTTTGTCCCTAGTTCAAACACTCTTAAGTTTGATGATGTTGTTAGTGTTATTCTTAGTGAGGAAATGCAAAGGAAAAGCACAGGTGAGACATCAGGTAATGCATTGACCATGGAGAACAGAGGGAGACAAAACGAGAGAGGAAGGAGCCCAGGAAATCGTGGCAAGTCTAAAAAGGGAAGATCCAAGTCCATATTTGGAAAAATAGAATGTTGGAACTGCGGTAAGAAAGGACATATAAATAAAGACTGCAGAGCACCAAAGAAGAAAGGTGAGAGGCAGCAAGAGACTACCCAGGAAGCTAATGTAGCAGGTGATGTGTTACAAGATGATTTGATTCTTGCATTAGATAATACTAGTGATTACTGGGTAGTACATTCAGGGGCTTCATGTCATGCTACACCCCATAGGAAATTCTTTTATGATTATGTTCAAGGTGATTTTGGGCATGTGTTATTGGGGGATGATGAACCATGTAAAATTGTTGGAAAGGGTAAGGTACGAATTAAACTAAATAATGGAAATGACTGGTTGCTAAAGGATGTAAGGCACATTCCTCCTATGAAAAGAAATCTGATCTCAACAGGGCAGTTGGGAGATGGCGGCTGTTTGTCTACATTTGGAGAAACATGGTGGAAGGGCACTAAAGGATCAATGGTAATTGCAAAAGGAAATAGGATAGGTACGTTATATTTATGTCCTCATAACACTGATTATTCTATTTATGTAGCTTCCACAGAAACAGGTGCAGCGTTGTGGCATCATAGGCTTGGCCACATGAGTGAGAAGGGGATGCAGATTCTCCACTCAAGAAAACTGCTTCTAGATCTAAAGCAGGTAAGTTTGGAATTTTGTGAGAACTATGTTTATGGAAAACAGAAGAGAGTTAGATTTATCAGGGTTGGGAAACAAAAGAAGATTGAAAAGTTAGAGCTTGTCCATACAGATGTATGGGGACCAACGCAGGTACAATCTCTTGGTGGATCTTGTTATTATGTTACTTTTATTGATGATGCAACTAGAAAAACTTGGGTTTATTGCATTAGACAAAAATCTGATGTGTTTGATACTTTTAAGAAGTGGAAATATTTGGCTGAGAATGAGATAGGAAAAAGGTTGAAATGTCTCAGATCTGATAATGGAGGCGAGTACTGCAGCAAGGAGTTTGACAGTTACTGTTCACACAATGGGATTCGCAGAGAGAAGACAGTCCCTGGAACACCCCAAGAAAATGGCGTGTCAGAAAGGATGAACAGAACGATCATGGAGCGTGCAAGGTGTATGAGATTGCATGTAGGGTTTCCCTTACAGTTTTGGGCTGATGCTGTAAAATCTGCTGTTTATTTAATAAACAGAGGGCCTTCAAGCACTTTGGATGGTGGAATTCCATAAGAGGCATGGACAGGTAAACAGGTAAAATACTCATTTCTGAGAACTTTTGGATGTGAAGAATTTGTCCATATTGGTAAATATGATAGAACAAAGCTTGAGGCTAAATCCAAGAAATGTACCTTTATTGGATACGGGGTTGATGATTTTGGTTATCGCTTATGGGATCTTAAAAATCGCAAAATAATTAGGAGTAGAGATGTAGTATTCAATGAAAAGGTCATGTAAGAAGATCAGTTGCAGGGAAAGAAAGAAGAAAAGGAAAACACAGATTACACGGTGCTTGATGAAATCAAAGAAAATGAAGTTCCAAAAGCACCAGAAAATCAAGAGCAGTAGCATGTACCTGAAACTCCTACAACTGTAAGAAGGCCTACCAGGTTAAGTAGACCCCCTGAACGATTCTCTCCTTCACTGTATTATTTATTGATGACTGATTCTGGTGAGCCAGAATGTTTTGAAGAAGCTATGCAGGTAGAAACTAGAAAGAAGTGGGAGCAAGGCATGGATGAGGAGATGGACTCATTGGTAAGAAACCAGACTTGGGATCTGGTTAAGTTGCCTGCAGGAAAAAGGGTATTGCAGAATAAATGGGTTTACAGGTTGAAGGAAGAAGATGGAGGAAAGAAGCGGTACAAGGCTAGACTTGTTGTAAAGGGGTTTGCACAAAAGAAAGGTATAGACTTTGATGAAATATTTTCTCCTGTTGTTAAAATGACTTCAATTAGAACTATTTTAAGTCTAGTGGCGGTAGAATATTTGCATCTTGAACAATTATATGTAAAAACGACCTTTCTCCATTGGGATTTGGAGGAAGATATTTATATACAGCAGCCACAAGGGTATGAAGTCAAAGGGAAGGAGAATTTGGTTTGCAGGTTGAAGAAGAGCTTGTATGGCCTGAAGCAAGCTCCAAGGCAATGGTATTTAAAATTTGATAAGTTTATGACAAAACAAGGTTATGATAGATGTCATTCTGACCACTGTGTTTATTTCAAGAGGCTAGATAACGGAAGATATATTATCTTGTTATTGTATGTGGATGACATGCTTGTTGCAGGGTCTAACATGCTGGATATAAATGTGCTCAAAATAAAACTATCTAAATCATTTGCGATGAAGGATTTGGGTGCTGCAAAGCAAATCCTTGGTATGAGAATAACAAGAGACAAGAAAAATTGCAAATTGACATTGTCTCAAGGTGAGTACATAGAAAAGGTGTTGCAGAGGTTTAGAATGCAGAAAGAAAAACCAGTCAGCACACCTTTGGCAAGCCATTTCAAACTAAGCAAGCATATGTGTCCAGAGACACAGGAAGAGATAGATTACATGTCGAAGATTCCCTATTCATCAGCAGTTGGGAGCTTGATGTATGACATGGTGTGCACAAGACCAGATATTACACATGCAGTGGGAGTTGTGAGTAGGTATATGAATAATCCAGGTAAAGAGCATTGGAAAGCAGTACAGTGGATTCTCAGGTATTTTAGAGGTAACACTTCTCATGCATTATGTTTTGGAGGTTCAGACACTGTTCTACAGGGATATGCCGATGCAGATATGGCTGGTGATAAAGACAGTAGGAGGAGCACCACAAGGTATGTGTTCACTGTAGGTGGAACAACAATAAGTTGGATTTCAAAACTGCAACAGGTTGTTGCAGTTTTAACAACGGAAGCAGAGTATGTTGCTGCTACAGAGGCTAGTAAGGAGATGATTTGGTTGCAGAGGTTCATGGAAGAATTGGGTAAGAAACAGGAGAATAGTAGGCTGTACAGTGACAGCTAGAGTGCCATTCATCTTGAAAAGAACTCAGTCTTTCATTCAAGGACTAAACATATAGAAATCAAGTACCACTTCATAAGATCTGTTCTAGATGAAGAACTGTTAAAACTGGAAAAGATTCACACTAGCCAGAATCCTGCAGACATGTTGACAGAGGGAGTAACCAGAGAGAAACTGAGTTCCTGCTCAGTTTCTGTTGGCCTTAAAGCATGAAGGTGAAAAGAAGAAATTTTCCAAGTCCAAGGTCCAGCGAGTGCAGCAGTGGTAGAGTTGCTGTGATTAGTCACCATGAAGGCACATGAAAAATGTAATGGAGCGGTTTGCATGTAAATGGGAATATGGATGTAAGACCTGGTAAGGCATGCATACCCCTGGTAACTCACCGGTAAAGTCGGGAGATAGACCTAGGTGATAGGGGGGTGTATGTAATATTCCTCGGTAAATACTTGAGGGGAGTTGGTGATTACTCCAAGTCAAGTTTAAAGGGGGGATTGTTAGGGTTAACCTTCACTTGAGATCGAGTCAAAGGTGGTTAGGTCTAGCACATGGTTTGTTGTAGCCCATGGTATTGTCCCATGGTATTGCATGTGTTAAACTTGACTCGGGATTGAGTCAAAGGTGGTTAGGTCTAGTACATGGTTTGGGCACATGGTTTGTTGTAGCCCATGGTATTGTCCCATCGTATTACATGTGGTTAAGTCTTTATAAGGCTTGAGGAGGCTCCATTGTGATTGTACTGGATATGTGTACTGTATAGTACTGGATGTGGGCATTGTATTGTGCTGGAAGAGAGACTATGAGAGCGTGAAGAGGAAGTGCAGCGGTTTTTCTACAGGACGTATCCCTTCATCTTTCTGGACTGCAATAAAAGGACTGGAAAATTTCTTTGTGGACGTAGCCCATCGTTTGGGCGAACCATGTTATATCTGTGTCTCTCTGTACCGTTTTAATTTGTTTTGCATCTTGTTTATTGATTTAACTGTATATCTGTTATTGCTCTACGGTCCTGTTTTCTAACATGACAAGGTTTCTTTTCTCTTTATTTGCCTCACTAGCAGTTTGACAATAGTTTCCTTTTTGAGGTATTGAGTGCAATTCACAGACAACAGAGTTTTTGGTACCATTGTTTTCTACCTCATTTTGGAAGGTATTGGTCCAAATAGGATCTTCAGGTTGACCTTGTCTACATTCAGTTAAGTCTTACAAGACATGGTTCTACATAGAACAAGACTGAAAACAATTAAGAGGAATGGCAAGGAAATTTAGGTTTATAATTCAATGAAACAATGCATCCACTTCAAAGATAACCATGTAATGATAACACCATATCCACATAATTAATGTGATCTTGATAGTGGATACAAATTTTACAATTGCACCTGAGATATTTCATTAGGTTGCCTAGCATTCAAAGGTTTCCCATGTTCAGAATTAGGCAAAATAGCAGGAGATTTCCTGCTCCCTTTAGAGAAAATATTTCCTCAATTAACTCTAACTGTAGATATACCATGACTTTGGGACATACTGCGACATTGTTGGATTCTAGCTTCAAATTTTTTGGATTCAACCTCTGCATCCTTGCATCTTAAGCATCCTAAAGGTTGAATTTTTGTTTCAAGTCTTTCTACCCCAACTTGACCACCCTTAGATTGGCATGAATACTGCACCAAAGAAAGATCACACTCATTGGTAGACTCTTCACTATCACCTGGGAACACACCACCTTGTGAGAGCGCACACTCTTCAATTGTAGATGAAACAGAGTCAAGACCAATCTCTGAAGTCTTAACCTTGAACTCGTCTTTCTCAATCTCTTTTTCATCTTTGTTAAAAACGTTTCCTGTCATGCATGGCACATATAACCCTACTATTGTTGCTTCCTTCACATCCTTTTCAAGGTTTTCAAGATAACCAAGTTTTCCTCCACCTTGGGTGCTAGGATTCCCTACAATAAAACAGCCTAATAAATGTTACGGTTACTCTGCACCAGCTACAAGGATATTAAGTGTTCAGTAAACTATTTTAATTTTTAACGTTTAGCTCCTGCCATTATCAATATATAGGAGTAAATGTTCCTTTGGAAATATTTTTTTCAGTATCTGTTATTTCACTCTAAACTTCAGAATCTAAATATACCCAATGAAATTAAATTATCTTGCTTCATACTTTCCAAGTCATTAAGCAAAGAGTTAAACTTTTAAAGCACGTCCTTTATTTAAAAAGAGTGAAAATACCATGTTAACAAAACATTTTCAGATAGGCTGGAACATAACATAAACATATATATGACCCAAAGATGAGCATATCAAACCTGAATTGAGAACTCTATTGCATGTTAATTATGCAGCTTCAAATGACTGTGAGAACCAATTTTACAACTACCTGAATCTGAAGTCATGATGCATTGCTCATTACAAGGCTTTGGCTGCCCTCCATCTTGTGTTGTTGCTTCAAATGCTATGCAGCCTACATTAACACTAATTTTAGATTCCTAGTAGATAAGACAATCTTTCTCATCATTATCATTCTCTATTTTCATGCCGGTTCTAGCTGTTTTAAAACTATGTTCAGTTTTCCAGTTCATAATATTGTATTTAGTAAGACTATTTGGTATTTCTATGCTATTTTTGGTTACTTCAACATTCTTTCCAAAGTTTGGATTCATATGACCAATCTGCTGAGTAAGATCATCCTCTATTTCTGCACTAGGCCCTAGTGTTGTATCACTCCCTTCAGATTCCTCGTTCATAAGACCAGTCTGCCTAGTATGATCACTATCCATATCCATGCTAATGACGACTGCTTCACCACTGTTTTGAAATTCTAGGTTTGAGTGTTCAATTTGCTTGGCACAACCATTTGCCATCTTCATGCTAAACTGAGCAGTTTTTATTGCTTGCTGATAACCATCAGTCATAATTTTTTCAACAAGAAATGTTAAATTATTAAGTTTCTGATGATAGGTGGCTTCTGGTGTAAGCTGAGTTACTTTCTCATTCTTTTTGCATTCCTCTGCCATTGGACCATTCTTGTCAATATCCCCATTCTCTACTTCCATGCTCATTTTGGTTATCTGCACAACTTATCTACAAGCAGTAAACATACTTTCCTACACATTCAATCTCAATTCATTAGACTGTTGTATAAAATATGGCTTCTAACCTACGGGATTGTTGAGTTCCCACTAAAAGAATAATGAGCAATGCTTTCCCTCTTTATACTTTCAGACTTGATAGCAAAACTAAAGACATTGCAGAACAAAAATTCATTTCCAAGTTCCAACACAGTTGTACTATCCTCTGGCATTAGCTATCCAGTGATCAAATTTTCAGACTTCTGACTGCTCACCTTGTGGGAAGGTAAGGATTCTAATGAAGTAGAATTATTTTCAATCTCTAAGTTGTTCACAGAACCACTTTCATTCAAGCTGGCAATGACAGATTTGTCAAATTGAAATTTCTCTGATTCTGTCAATAATGAAACATTCAGATCCTTGACATTTTGGAGGGTAACAAAATCAATGCCGAGTGATTTCACAATTTGTGATCCACTATTACGATAGTAGATGGCTTGATCACACGACTTTTCATCTTGTATGTTGGCAAGAGTAAAAACCTGCAATGTCTGCATTGCTTCCTCTTCACAACCCGGGGAATTGGAATTACATGATACATAGAACGAACTTCCAACAAACAAATTATTTTCAAGTGATGCTTTTTGTTCATGTGATTTAGATTTTTTTTCTTTAAATTAGCTAGGTCACACCCTCTCTTACTCTTACCGTCTGCTCTTCCCTACCTCTATCCTCCCGCAGAAACATACCCTATGTTATAATGCTGTACTAATGGTAGGTTTTGAACAATTCTTCATGAACCTTGAACTTTGTACTTGTAAATATAACTCCACACCAAAATACGAGACCCAGGTCTTAGTGAGGCTCTTATATTCCATTGAAGAAGCAATGCATCCCACGTGGGAAGTCAGAGTGGAAGGCGTAAACATGCCATAGGGCCTGAAGGGAATTGGAACTCAAAACTAATTCATAATCAGATAATCAGGGCAGGGCACTTTCACATTCCACTCAAGTAGGATGGAGACATGATTTATTACCCTTATGAAGAAATAGTTTCTTGTAGGCAGTTCAAATGGGGAATATGAACCTCAACATGATTTTCTCTATCCTTTGCTTCATCATAAATGTGCATTTCATGGTCAAGTAAATTCCTTCATTTTGAAAGTCACAAATCTTGATAAGAATATGCCTTTATGCAACTGTGCATTATAAGAACACTGTAGAATACCAGTCTCTCCAACCTTTTCGATAGGTCTGAGTCAATCTCAAAAGATTACTAGAATCTAAATTTTAGTGTAGTCTTATTTTAGGTGACCATAGATTCTAAGAAAATTTCATTTCTTATCAATGGTTATTTATCTCTATGAACTGTTGTCCAATCATCATGGAAGCTATTTCAGATCCTATACATCTCAACACAGAGCTAATATATATTTTGTTATACCTAATAGTTTGCAAGTTTTTCAAGTTTAATTCATTCTTAACTAGTTGTCCTGCCTTTCAAATAACTGGTATCATCACCTAGAAGCCAAATATACAACCCTTTAAAGGTTTCTCTAAAGACACAATGTTGTAGGAGCAGGGTATTTCTCTTTATATTTGCAACATGACTCTTTAATTATTGAATCCACTATTAGGTGCCCTTATAGCCATGGAATAATGATTCACAAAGCATAACTCCTCCATACAAAATGGTACCTTTGAAACACTAAATGATTCAATGCTAAATACTTGCAATACTTGCAATTCCCCAAGTCAAAATACTTGCAATTCTTTGAATTCTAGGTCTAGAGATCATTTTTGCAAGACATTACGGTGCATAGCGAGTCAAGTCTCTAATTTTGCAAATGATAATCGTCGAGTCTCCATTAGCAATAAGTTTTTGAATATTCCTGGCTCTTAGAATGTTTATCACTTGATTTAAAGCTAAAATAGGCTTCACAATAAAATAGGATTCACAATAAGAGAATAAACCTTTTGCAGTTTGATCACAACCATAGACCTGCTTATTATGGAACCTTTTTAAAGAAAAGGTGAATATACTTTGCATAATTTTAAGTTTATTAATTATCAAAGCAACAGGTTGTGTTTTAATTTTGATAGCCCATGATGAGGAACATCTGAAACACCTTGAAGCTCATGGATTCTTAATATTGCAGTAGACAAGAGGTAAATTTTTGTTTCTGACTCTTTGTTTTTGATGCAGTGATGGCATTGGGCTTCGAAATCCTTTCAGGAAGGACTCTTCTTTGGACTATGAGAATGATAGTGATGAAGAATGGGAAGAGGTACTCATCACTAAATCTCTTTGGTAATAGTATTTGTATTATTTTTATTAGCTTTAGTTACAGGGAAAATTGTACATAGCTCTCAGGAATTGGTTTATCATAAATACTAGTTACTAGTAAGTTGTAATAGTAATAATTATGTAGTTTGTAGATTGATATCTATCATAAATTTGTTTGAATATCATCATTGTCAAGCAATAACAACTTCTTAAAGGATGTTAGCTCAATGGTAGAGCGCCTGCCTAATTATAGGCAGGAGGTTGGTGGTTCGATTCCTCCGTGCCCCATCATAAATTTGTGACTACAAAAAAGCTAAATTCACATATATACGACTATCAGTAGCTAATTTCTCGTATCTTAGTCATATTTAGCTTAGTAATTAATATGTTAACATCTAGTAGTTTATTTAGTCATATATTTGGTCATTAATGGTTGCAATCAGTGACTAAATCGATGACTAACTTAGTGACTAAATCAATGACTAGATCCATGACTAAATCAAGTACTAAATCAATGACTAAATCATTAACTATCAATTACTAAAACAATGACTAAATCATTGACTATCAATGACTAAATCATTGTCTAACAATGACTAAATCAATGACTACTAAGTCAAGCTATTAATGACTAGTGAAATATGACTAGCTATAAGATAGTGGAAATTTGCTACTATTAGTCACCGACTCAAAAATAGTCGTTTATAGCCTAATTTTAGTCATTAATTTCTCATTTTCTACTAGTGGATTGTTGGTGACTTAGCAAGGGAAATGCCTAGGATCAACGTGGCAGAGGAGAACATGCAGGATGATTATCAAACTTCCATGGTGGAAGTAGAAGATAAGCTGAATCAAACACCCATTTCTATCTTAATTGACCCAAGGGCTAGCCTGAGTTATGTTTCTCCTAATTTAGTAGAAAAATGCAATTTATTAGTAGACAAGTTTGCAAAGTCATGGTTATTTCAACTAGCTACTGGAGCAAAAAGAAAAGTGATTAGTTTTGTAAAAGATTGTACTATAATTATGAATCAGTTTGAAACCTCTATGAAGCTAAATGTACTTCCTTTAGGCTCCTGTGACATGTTAATTGGTATGGACTGGTTAGAACAGCATAGAGTAGTTTTGAACTGCTTCAATAAAAATTTTACTTGCGTAAATAATGAAGGAGAAACAGTAACAGGAATTCCTAGGAAAACAACTATCAGACAAATCTCTACCTTGCAATTAAAGAGAGCTATTCGGAAGGGTTGTAAATACTTTGCTGTAACTGTAATTAACGAAGAACATATTAATAATGAAGATAAACTAAAACTGGAATATGAGTCCAATCTTGAGGGAGTATCCAGATGTATTTCTGGAAGAAATTCCGGGACTACCTCCGAAAAGGGAGTTAGACTTCACTATTGAGTTGGTACCTGGTGTAGTGCCCAGCTCAAAAGCCCCTTATTGGATGAGTATATTGGAACTAAATGAATTAAAATCACAGCTAAAGGAACTTATTGATAAAAAATACATAATACCAAGCGTGTCTCCTTGGGGAGCACCTGTCATTTTCATTAAAAAAAAGGATGGTACTCTAAGCTTATGCATCGACTATCGTCAACTTAATAAAATGACGATTAAAAATAGATATCTATTTCCATGTATAGATGATCTGTTTGATCAGCTGTGCGGAGGAATTGTATTTTCAAAAATTGATTTACGATCTGGTTATCACCAAGTCCAGATCAAAGATGAAGACATTTTTAAGACAACTTTTAGGACCAGATATGGTCACTATGATTTTTTTGTCATGCCATTTGGGCTCACTAATGCCCCGGTTTTCTTCATGTGTTTAATTAATAATGTATTGCATAAGTATCTCAATAAATTCATAGTGGTTTTCATTGATGACATTCTAATTTATTCTAAGACTAAAGAAGAACAGGAGGAGCACTTAAAAATTGTTTTACAAAAGTTAAGGGAACATCAACTTTATACTAAATTTAGTAAGTGTGATTTCTTTAAAGATAAGATACATTAATTGGGCCATGTAGTAACTAAAGAGGGGATCTTAGTTGATCCAAAAAAGATAAAATAAATTGAATAATGGTAAGTCCCAAAGGATGTGACTGATGTGTGATCATTCATGGGGATTACAGGTTATTATTGAATATTCATTGAGGGGTTCTCAAGAATCGCAAATCCCATAACTTCTTTACAGAAGAAAGGGAAGAAATTTGAGTGGTCAAAAGTGTGAAGAAAGTTTTAAGAAGTTAAAAACATTATTAACTACTGCACCAATATTAAAAATTGTTGATCCTAATAAGGACTTTGTCTTAAGCATTGACGCATGCAATGGTGGTCTAGGTGGGGTCTTAACTCAAGAAGGACACGTCATTGCATACGAGTCTAGGAAGCTTAAAATTCATGAGAAAAACTACGCTACTTACGATTTAGAGTTGGCTGTTGTCATACATGCTTTGAAGATGTGGCGCCATCACTTAATCGGAAGAAAATTTATGTTAATGATAGATAATAAGGGATTAAAATATTTGTTGGATCAACCTAATTTAAATGCAAGGCAAACTAGGTGGCTAGATTTCCTTAGCGAGTACGATTTAGAGATCCAACATATTAAGGGAAAAGAAAATAAGGTTGTTGATGCTCTAAGTAGAAATGCAAGACTGAATTTTGTAGTAGAAATCAACACTTATAAAATAGATTTAGAAGAACAACTAGAGGAAGGAGTAAAATTGGATGAAAATTATCAAAAATTACAAGCTAAGTGGTAGAAAATTTAACTGAAAGTTTAAGTACGGGGTATAGTCTAAATGAAAAAGGATTAATACTTTATAAAAACAGGTTGTATATACCTAATGTACCTAAAATTAGGCTGCTGATTTTAAATGAAATTCATAAGACTCCTTACTTAGGACATCCTGGTTATCAGAAGACTATAACCATGTTACAGAAAGATTATTTTTGGCCAAACCTGAAGAATGAACTGGAAGAATACATTGCCAAGTGTTTTGAATGTCAACAAGTTAAGACTGAACACTAGCATCTAGCTAGTTTACCACAGCCATTACCCATCCCTAGCTGGAAATGGGAAATAATCAGTCTTGATTTTATTACAAGTCTACCTAGAAATCAGAATCTGAATGATTCGATAATGGTAGTTGTTGATAAACTTAGTAAAGCAGCCAATTTTATACCTATAAACACCACCTAAAAGGATGCTACTATTGTTGATATATTCATGAAAAAAATATTTCGTTTACATGGGATACAAAAAGTTATAATTTCAGATAGAGACAATAAGTTTATGGGAAATTTCTATAAGTCTTTATTTAAAGGCCTGAATACTACTTTAAATTTTAGTACATCTTTTCATCCCCAGACAGATGGACAGACTGAAAGGGTGAATCAAGTATTGGAAGATATGATAAGAATGTATGTTAAAGAACAACCAAGTAAATGGGAGGATTATTTACACTTGGTAGACTTTGCTTATAACAATCACTACCAAGCTTCAACAAAATACAACCCATTTGAAATTTTGTATGGAAGAAAGTGCAATACCCCCATATCATGGAGTAACCTAGTTGATAGGTTAGTACTAGGACCTGAAATATTAAAGGAGATGGAGTTAATTGTACAAGTGCAAGGTAACTTAAAAGTTGCACAAGACAAACAGAAAAGTTAAGCAGATCTTAAACGAACTCAGAAAGAGTTCCAGGTGGGTGAACATGCTTTTATAAAGGTAAGGCCTAAAAAGAGTTCTTTGAAGTTAGGAAGTTGTGCTAAGTTGGCACCCCAATATTGTGGGCCTTTTGAAATACTGTCCAGAATGGGACAAGTGGCATATCAAATGGCTTTACCGCCAAATTTAAAGGTTCATAATGTTTTTCATATATCTGTATTAAAAAATATGTACATGATGCTACTCATGTTATAAATTGGAATTATGTGCAGGTGGAACTCGAAGAATATTTTCTGGTGGAACCAGATTGTATCGTCGAAAGGAGGGAGATCTTGCTTCGGAATCGCACCATTGGGCAGGTCACTAGTACAAAAGCGTGGATTTTTCCACGGAGGTTTTTCACGTTTCTTACTTTTTGGTGTAAAATTCGATGTAACAGGAACGAGGCGTCGCTGTATCCACGCCTAGCCGTCACTGTATCCACGCCTGGACTCTTAGCCGTCGTTGTATCCACGCCTGGACTCTTAGCCGTCGCTATATCCACGCCTAGCCGTCGCTGTATCCACGCCTGGAAGATAGGGGGTAGGAATTGCAATGCTATCTCCACTCTCTCGTCCCCTCTTTCCCTCTCTTTCTCCTTCTATCTATTCCCGCCTGCTACCTTGTTATTGGTTGCAATTATTATCCTCTATGCAAACTCAATTTCCTTTATTCTCATGGGGTCAAATATTTCCACCTGCCTAGTATGTGATCTTGATGAAGATATCCTTTGGGACTTTGTGCCATAAATTCATTGTTCAACAACAAATGAAATCTGTACATAAAATTTAAGAATAAATTTTTTAATATATAAAGAAGATATGTTAAAATGAAATAAACTTAATAAACTATTTTAGTGCACTATCTTTCAGCCTTGTTAATAGTGAATAAGTAACACCTTAAATTTCATTTTTTAAATATATTTATTTACATTTAATTCAATGTCACTGATAATCTAATTCCATCTAGCTAGCTTATTTTTATGTTTGACTTAAGAAAACAAAGTACTATGTAAATGGTATATCACTAATTTGCAACAAAATAGAGAGATTTTTTAAAACGACGACGGGATTTAGAAAAAGGAAGGGAGAGGGAAGCAAGACCTGCGGCCTCCTGGTCTCATTTCTCACCAACTCGCTCCCTCTCTTATTAACCAGCAAGTCTTGAAACTACCCAAAGTATTGTACTATTTTCTGGTGATCTCACATGCAGAGAACTTTGAATCTCAGAGAATTCCTGGTGATCTCACATGCAGAGAATGTTGAATCTCAGAGAATAATTTTGAATCGCTCCTTTTTTCAATATTGCTAATTGGGGGTTTAATGTATTTAACATTATGTTTTGGCAGCTGAAAGGGTCGGTAGCGATTTCATTTGGGGGTACTCAGGAACCGGCAGCGTATGGGGAATTGGTGTCCATTGGAGGGTTGGGGTCCGATACCAACAAGAAGCTCAGCGCAGCCATTGCCGTCACACTGGAGAGAAAATTCAATGTACCCAAGTCACGCTTCTACATCAAGTTCTACGATGTCAAGGTTGGTTCTCATTTCCTCAGTTTGTTCTGTTTATGTGAAAATGGCTTCCCAATTGAACCATCATCTGCCCCTGTGGTGTTGATATTCTGAATTTGTTTTGCACTTTTTGTTGTGGCACGGGAATGGTGACAGGCACATTCATTCACAGAAAATGTTCAGTGCTTGCATGGTTTACACCAGTAGTGTCAGCCTTTGTCTTCTAGACCATCACAGGAAAGCGATTATAGGACTGCTTGATTATTAGCACACCAGAGCACCATGCAATTTTTTCTTTTTTGGAGATTGAGGTCATTTAGGGTTTTGGGCTAACCACAATACAGTGAAATCCAAAAACAAACATCTCAATATTGAACCACTGTGAAAACTTGCATTCACGAATTTGGTATGCTAATCCACAACACAGAGAAATTCAGAAACATACATCTCAATGAAGAACCACTGTGAAAACCTGCATTCACAAATTGTAATGCTCTGTTTCTAGTTAATTTTCTGTTGAATATTGACTTGACATGTTCATTACCCTGACTGGTTGCATTTTGAACAAACTCAACATTGAAGAAACGACTGCTTGACATATGTTGATGCTAGTGAAATGCGTGGCAAATGTCTCAATCTAACCTGGTGTTGAGCGATTGAGAGAACGTGTGGAGTCAACATGCATTGGGGAACCCTGGCATTGAATCTGTCTGAGCATTTCGATTTCATCTGCAAATTAAATCGTTCAGCAACCCTTGTGGAGGATAAACTATGCGATCTGTAAGTTGAATGCCTTAATAATTGTTAACACGGATCTGTTCTTCCCATGTTATTTAATCATTGTTAACACGGATCTGTTCTTCCCATGAATGCCTTAATCATTGTTAACACGGATGCCTTAATCTTAATGTTATTTATTTATCAATAAAATTAGATTTCGTAGATGTGTTTTAAAAAGCACATTTCCAGCAGTCCCTTTGAAGGGAGAAACTATGAAAATGTTCAGGTAGGACCTACTTTATTTAAATACAATCTGTCTGGATTGTATCTTCTGAAAGATTGTCTAAATAACAGATTAAAAAATAAGATACATCAGGACCCCCATGGATCTGCAACTAGCACAGACTACTAAATCCCCCAAAATAGTAAACATTCTTTCTAATATACAAACTATAGACATATAATGAAACTAGACAAATGGAACATGAAAATATTTATTTATTTGTCCATCCACTTCTTCCTGAATGTGCCAAGTCTCAGCATCGATGTGCAGCCCAGCTTTTGATTAACCATCCGCATCCATGTTCCTTTTTCTGTACACATCATTTAAGGAAGAACATTAAATGCAGTCCAATCAAGTTGTATCTCCTCATATATGGGCCTGAGATTGTAGTTGTTCAAGTCATTTACTTCATTCGTCCACTTAATAAGGACAAGTGAATCACCAAAAATTTGTAGGACATGTGCACCTTTTTTGGACTCAAACATTAAAGGAAGTTTTACAGCCATAAGTTGAGCTATATTATTAGTACCACTACCTAGCCCAGCGTTGAATTTGACAAGATGTGCATCTCACATATATAAAACTCGAGGGGCCACTTTTATCATTGTGCAATAATGATTTCTCTCAGAAGTCAGCAGCTACTCTTTTGTGGTCTGCACACAGCCTTCAAAAATAGACATACTCTGGATGGAACTTTGTAATGGGAGTAATTTTTGTTCTTCAAAATTCTGTGGATCACGTGCTAAGTTAGCCCCAGACCTACTATCAGAGGTAGAGCTTGGACCTTATTTTACGGCAGAATTGGCATACCACTTATACAATCTATGCATGTTTATAAACTTATGTGTGGTTATTATTAGTACAACATATAATGAGGCTACAATATTGTATGGCTTCTTAGTATATGTTTCAGCTAAATGCATTCTATTTTCCTTTTGGCCATACTCACTCATTTTGTCTTGGGCAAGGTGGTAGAGTTATGGACGAGAAGACGATTTAGATGTGACTGTGGGAATTCAAAGTTTGGTAGTATCTCTTGTAAGCTTATTCCAGACAAAGACACCGAAAATCATAACAATTCTTACAGTCAGAACTACAAGGGCTTGTACTGTACCTGTCA
Organism: Pseudotsuga menziesii; assembly: GCA_001517045.1. Classification (NCBI taxonomy): domain Eukaryota; kingdom Viridiplantae; phylum Streptophyta; class Pinopsida; order Pinales; family Pinaceae; genus Pseudotsuga; species Pseudotsuga menziesii. The sequence continues at coordinate 40,167 of LPNX010891621.1, read as the reverse complement.
CCGACCATATCCTGACCCAGATGGGGAAAACCAAGGAGAGATGATTCAGTGTTGTATCTGTGAGTACTGGTTCCATGGGAACCATCTTGGTTTTCAAGCGAGGGAGCAAGTAAGATTTCAGTTACTACCATAAAGTGCAAGTGTTAAAGTTTTTTGGTAAACTAGAATGCTGTGTGTTTATCAAGGAATGTTGAAAGAGGTTGAGTTTAAGGCTTTTGTTTTTTAATATTAAAACCCTATTTGATTTCTAAAGAAGTCAAACCTATTATTATTATAGATTACATTAGTTATAACTTATGAACCATTAAGTAAGCTTTAACATTTGATGATGTTCAATTAGTGAGATCGAAATATTTCTTATGCATAATAATAATTTTGAAGTGTTTTAAGCTAGCAGCATGTAAAACTCAGTTGGATTATGCATATGCCAATTCTCTTTATGCATTGAAAAGTTCTGTAACCTCTGTAAAACTATATGAAATATGCATTGCAAGATTCGATTTGTCTCAAATGATGGCAACTAGTCTGATGACATCTGTATGCCTGTATTTCATTTCTAATATCTATATCTATATCTATATATCTCTATATATATTATTAAGGTACTCTATGTATCCAGTTTTATGGGTTCTACGTACCCATAGCAGACACTTGAATCCCTATGCCTCCCTATCCTTGTGTCACGTGACTTAGCTTAGTGGTAGTTTTCTATTTTGCTGTGTACTTTTTCATATCATCTTCTTTATTGTATTTTTTGGTCTTGATATGTTAGGTATGTCTCATACATTGCAACTACAAAATCAAATGAAAAAGCTCCTTCAAGAAGCATTGTTATAATATAACCCTGTATATTTAGAATTTAAGAATGTTTAATAATAGGAATCTGCTTGCACTTTATACACTGACCATTTTACAGTTATAATATTTTTTGCAGGATCTTCACTATGGACAGTTATGAAATCTTAGCTGAGCACTTGATTTTAGATTCTTAAGTCATCGATGTATCTAATATATTATATTGAATGCTTGCAGGGCCTAATTCCAGGTGGGGCCTTAAAACCTGTGGAAGTTATTGGCACAGATGCAGACACTGATGTAACAGAACATTATTGGTTTCCAATGCTTGCGGGATTGTCAGATTTAACCTCTAATCCTCAGACAGAAGTGAGAAACTGTGCACTTGAGGTGCTTTTTGATCTGCTAAAGGAGAGAGGTCATAGATTCTCATCAGCATTCTGGGAGAACGTATTTCATCGTGTAGTGTTCCCCATATTTGATCAAGTGAGACATGCAGGAAAGGATGGTAATCTGCATGCTTCTGGGGATCAGTGGCTTCATGAAACATGTATTCATTCCCTTCAACTGCTTTGCGATCTCTTCGGCAACTTTTACAAGGTGCTCAAAAAATAGATATTGCAAATTTATTAGATTCTCCCATTTTGTTATATTTCATGTATTCATTTCCTATGTATTTTTTATCTTTCAAAGCAAAAGATTGTGAAGGAAACCTAATATTCATATTTAATTTTGATTGTGTTCTTTTCTTGTTTTTTTCATTCAGGCTTATTTATTCAAATGGTTTTTTATTAGAGTGGTTAAAGACTGTGAGAATGGCATCATCGATGATGGAGTACAGATAGCAGTTGGAGGCTACAGAGCATCAGAGTAAGGGTTCATGGGAAACCTTTCAGGTTCTAACTGGGTTGGTCATTTTGTGGAGCCCATGTTGGTTTGCTTTTCCCTTCTTTGATATCGTATATACTATACAGTAATCCATATTCATTTTTATGTGGTTTCCATTGTTACAGTTTAGCGGACTCACATAAATTTAGAACAGCATATATAGAATCCCAGATGGAGAAATGCAAGCTTAGGATGGTTGATGGGCTTGATGTTCTCCTGATGGGTACAATAGATGAGCAGTGCACTTATGACAATGGTTTTCCTTTTCAAGTATGAGAAATGATTTAAGTTACTTTTTTCATTTTGGAGTATTTTGTTCTGATTACAGAATCTTTGTTCTAACTTGTATTTTGTCAGGTAATCCATTTATTCATGCATCGTTTCCCATTTAACTGGAACCATATTGTCAATATATGCAAAGAGCGACCAAGTTCAAACTTAGCTCCACTGCCGGTTAGCAAAATAGAAGAAAATGTTTGTAAGGAGTGCTCGGTGGTCCAGGTTGATGACACTGAAACTAGCAAATCAAGCTCACTGGAAGCAAGCCTAAAATGCATTATACATGTGTGGGATCACAGGAGAATTATAATATTTCAAAAGAATCAGAAGCTAACATGTGTTTGGGTGCTTCCAATAAGTCTATAGAAAAAGAGCGTTCAATAACACGTATCAGGTCATCAGATAAGGATATTCATGTACATATAAACCAACAAGATAAATTGACAGTTTTGGGCAGTGAATTAGGGAGGAAAAAACCTCTAAACTTCTCTGTATCTCACACAGTCAAAATACCTGTTGAAAATGAGAAGAAAATTATGGAAGGTTATCATTTACGAAGAGCTAAAACTACTAAAGAGTTCAAGAAGCAGATTGATAATGGGACTTCCCTTGATGAAGCCAAACTCATAACAGCAACTATGAATATATAGGATGCCAGTGAAAACATTATGTCTAATAGGTTCACTGAATCAGCTGCTGATGCTCACCATAGACTTGACATTCCAGAAGTTGAGCAATCGATCGTGCGCAATGAGCATTTGAAGCAATGGAAGGATATTTGTAGTCCACTAGAAGAACAAAAACAGGTAATTGAGATTCCATTTTCAGAATTTGCTGATTCTTGTTACAAAATGAGAAGAGGGAGAATAAGTGGTAAATCAAATACAAAGACAAACAGAAGCAGGAATGCATTTTCTCAGGCATCAAGTGACTTATTATGTGATGATGCTACAGTGAAGGATGCAATAGAAAATAATTCTGAGGGTAAAGATATGACTTACAGTAAATATTTGCATCAGGAAATTATCCCTACAAGGCCATTGCATGAAGTATCTAAAGTACATTCTCAGTTTCCACTGGATTCAGGTTTTCTAGAATTTGGTAGGAAAAAAACCAGAATTGGGACAATTGGAAAGGCACATACTGAAGAAGAAAATTCGGAAGATGTGGGTTTTATAGAGTTGCAGAAAAATGTTTCATTTCATTCTTCACAAACTAAATCCTTTCCGCCTGGAAACAGTCACATAAATAACAATGTCACCAGATCTGAGAAAGACGTGAACAAGTCAAAAACAAAGAGACAGGGAAGAGGTAAAAGAAGAGCTACAAGGCACACAATTCTTGTAGTTTTAGAGGGGCTTGTGTGTAGTGAGAAAATGGTGAAGGATAATGTAAACCTGAAACTTGATGATATTGATGCAACTAATGGTGATCCTCACTTGGTAGGTTGTGAAGTTGATAATGATATGCCGGCAGAGCATGAAACTGAAATTGGTGACAACTGCCTAAAGGAAAACATTGATAGGGATAAAGGCAGTCTGCAAACTGAGAAACATAGTACATTAAAAACCATTGACACACCAACTAGTAAAAGGCAGGTATAGCATCCCCGTCGCTATTCCCGGGGTTTGCATTTTTTTTTTAAAAACATTCTTTTGTAGGAAGTTCCAGTTTCCAACACGAAAGCTTGCTTAACTCATTCGAACGCTTGTCTGAACCGAATGTCATGGAGAATTCGAATACAAGTTTAAAGGAACCGCTTCTCCTTCAAAGGAACAAACACTCTCACGAAGAAAATGACGAAAATGAGTATTGGGGAAACCTTGCTACTGATATTGTTGAACATGCAAAGATTGAGAAAACTGATGATGGCAGCACATTTCTCTGAGCTTCCTTGAACGGCATGAATGTCCTTACAGGTCGGTACCTGATCACCCTTGTGAGTTATATTGTTGTGCACATGTCATTCTAGTTTCATTTTTGCCTCTTTTTATGCACAAGGTACATTACAAGGCATATGTAAACCACCACTTGATGAAACTTTGTAATTTTGTTTTCTTGAAAATACATAAGATACCTACTCTAATCATGATCTTGATTCAGGCTTGGTTCAGGGAAAGCCTGAAATGTGATAACTAGCTTTGGATTTAGTAGCACCTTGTGTTGGACTCATCATTGCTGTTAGACCAAAATCCACACTTATTAATTTCGACTACAATCCGTAGAGTCAGGATTTCTAGAGTCTATTAATCCATGTCACTAAACTCAAAAAAACATTAAACCCAATGTCCAACACTTCCAACCTATCTTAATTAATGATCTACATTTCAATTTCCAAAGAGTGATGGAGACGTTTTATAGTCTCCAAACTCCACAATATATCCTACATAACAAGAGGAAAAAATCTGATGATCACTGCAATCAACAGGAGTGATTGAGGAAATCAATTGGATTCTGAAGGTGGTGATGATGCTAAAACTTGAGCTCAGATATCCACGAGTACAGAGGTTTCTGATCCAAAGGAGTCTGTCCATGCTGAAATATTCAGTAGCTTTGTTGAGGGAGATGGTATTGGTTGACTTCCCTATGTCACCGGAAATGGTATAAGCATGTACCTTTTCTCGGAGAAACTGCATAAGAAATGGAATCTTTAACTTTGACCCTGGTTTGCAGGGTAAACAGGTATAGTTGGAAATTTCCTTTTCCAAAAGTGTTCTAATTGATGTCTTTAGTTTCAAACCATGTGAAAACAGTGCCATATGCCTCTACTATTTTTATCACTAGGATGAGTGTGATCCTACATTACTATTTTTTAAAAACATTTGCTTCAGTGGCATTCCCTCTGAACATATTTGAAGTGTTTATCATTGTTAACATCCTCTCTTGCTGTATACACCTACCATTCCTATTCTTTTCCAGCATGTTAAATTTAAAGAAACAAATTTTCTAGCATCATTTGTGAAATGTGGAATGAATATCATTTCGTGTCACTTGTGATGAATAAAATAAATTTATTGCAATTATTTGTTCCCCTAGCATGGTAGGCAGAAAAATTATCGGAGTTCTATGAAGTTTGCAAAGGTCTTGACCTTGGACATGGATTTAAATTTCCTACTCTTGAACAGGTACAGATAATTTCATATTGAGTGCAACTTTTTAGTGTAATGGCGTGTTGCTGGACATTACAGATGTGCATGGTTCTGTGTTATACTAACATTTTGTTCTTGTGAATCAAATTACTGGATGAACAGCCACCAGCATCATCCATTTCTGCAATGGAAGAGTATGTTAAAGATGCCCCAAGATCATCATCAGTCCGTAGAGAGTTGGTATGAACATCTATCCTTTGATGCTGGTTACAACTTCTCTGGTGCAACTCATGGAAATCTGGATAAATTATTAACTAGGCATCCAATCTCAGGAGGTACACACGTAAGATTCTATGAGCTTTGACAATGTTTTTAAAAACACTAAAATTTTGAGATTAGGTTATTTTGCTTGATAGAGCACTTGATCTGAATTGAGTTGGAATTTGCAAGAAACACAGGGTTGTCAGAGAATCCTGGTGTTTCATTGCCAAAAAGCAGGGCAGAAAAGAAGGTAGAAATCCCCAGGGATGACAGTAATATCGACAGTGGCTTGATTAAAGGATTATGACCTACTTCCACATGGAATTGGTCTTATGGCATTTGTATTTTTTTTTTTAAAACAGTTATAGCCGTGGATACAGCAACGGCAATTTTTAAAAAAAAATTGCTTCTGTGGATACAGCAACGGCTGGGCGTGGATACAGCGATGCCTCTGCGTGGATACAGCGACGGCTCTGCTTGGATACAGAAATGGCCCAGCGTGGATACAGAGACGACCAGGAATGGATACAGAGATGTCCAGGCGTGGATATAGCGACGGCTTAGTCATCTAACGAAATATAGAACATTGTCGCTCTTGCGATGCAAATTAGGGGTCGTCTCTATTGCGACGAAATTGTTGCCATGGGAAAAAATACACTTAGACGTGGCAATATCCATGCTTTTCCATGGATATTGCCACGTTTTTGCCGTGGAAAAATTGATCACTTGTACTAGTGGGTGAAGGTGCAATGGAAACACCTTAGTCTAGAAGAAGCCACCTGGGAATTGGAAAGTCATATGCGGGAATCATATCCAATTCTATTCCAGGGAAACTCTGAGGACGATGAATAAAATAACATCGAGGGCAATGTTATATTTAAGGGGGTGTGTATATCACATACCCCAAATTGCAATTTTTTTTAATGTTTTAGGAGACATTATGTTTTAATCTTATTATAAAGTTTGTAATTAATGACCAAGTAGGGTCAAGGATAATTGCATTTCATTGCTGAATATTTTATTAATTAATAAATTAAAGATGAGACAATAGCTTAAGGAGGCTATTAAATGAGTGTTTTACTGGCCACTTGGTGGAATAGGCTGGGTTGAGAGCAGATTGACACTTGGAAACATCCTCAAACTACTTCTAGTTGTTGCAGGAGGCAAATTCCCTATTTTTTTGGTCATGTTCCCCAAGAAAGTGGAATTAAAACTTCCCATTGAATTCAGCTAAGGCTACTCATTCTTTACTTGTGAAATTTCTGAGTGAAATTGGTACACAAGAAATTCGATGGAGGGGACAGGCATAAGTGTTTGAGTGGAAAGTGATGATTTACTGAACTAGTGCAGCTGTCTTGAGATGATTTCTTACTGCTACAGGCAGAAATATTACTGTTGATTACTCTGTGGAGTTGCAGAGGTGGACCAGTGGACCAGTGGATAGGCTCGAGGGTCCTAAGATTTGCAGCTCAAGAGTCTTTAGGAGTTGGTTGGGAGGAATGGCCTCCTTGGGTTGTTGTCTCCTCTGCTATATTACCAGGTTCTAAATATTAATTTTTTTTCCTCTATGCAAGCTAAGGAACAAGAATGAATGAATTTAGGAAATAATATATTTATATGTTTGTTTCATCTGCTATTTAAATTACTTGTAGAAATATTTTACTATTCAAAGATAGATAAATTTTGGATTAGATATGTATTAGAATGAATGATTAGGGTTAGTTTAAATTTACTGATGAATAAAATAACTGACTGTATTTTTCCACAACTTCAAGAAGGTAGTACTCTAGTACAGCAGGTGAAATTAAATTCTGGTGGTTAAATCAAATCAAGAATTTTGGATTATGTTTATTTACTTTCTACTAATTCCTTATAGGATTGTTCAGAAGAAAGATTCTCTAATTCAGAAGTTTCGTTAGTTAAATACATATGTTAAAAAGATAAACAAAAACTATCATAAAGGAAGGTCTTTTAAGAAAAAACTAGTACACAGTTTGTGTAACTGTGCTCTTTTAACACAGTAATAATTACTATCTATAAGCTTAGTTTATTATAAATACATATAATTATTAAATATTATAGGAAACAAAAAAATAACATAAATAGGAGTAACTTATAAACAGTAAAATGAATTTATAGTAATCATTTAGGTTTGGCAAATAACACCTAAGTAATTTCATTACTATTGTAAGTAAACATCAAGTATTAAGCACATTATAGTTAAACAATAACAATGCAGAGATTTTAAATTAAAATAAAAAATACAAACCCTAAATTAGGGAAAGTGTCAACCAAGACTTTCTTTTACTTCCTCTTCCTAGAATAGGGCTTTTACAGTTTTACTCATATTCTCATAAATCAAATTCTTCATTTTTATAATTATAATATCCATATTATAAATTCTCAATATTAAATAAAAATTACACAGAAACAATATTTAGACTGTTTATCAAATATAAACTAAAATAAAATAAGAAAAGAGAAATTAAATATTCCTAATCCAATTACACAGTAGAGCTTGGGTTGTATTAACAAACCCTTTTTCTTTTTAATTATTTTCATAAACTAATCTTTTTTCTAACAGCAAAACTCAGAATTAGTTTTCATATTAACTTCCTAAAGAATATCCTCATTCTAATAAAAATCAAAATTATGGACTTATACAGCAGCAAAACTCTTCCATTTTCCTTTCTCGATCCATTCATCAGACACAGGTAATTTAGTAGTAAGGTATTTCAAATTCCATTAATTTAAAACTTATACAAATTGAAATATCCAACACAGAAAAACCCCACAATTTGAGTCTTCCATTGACTTCTTTCAGAAACAGCTTGGTGCCAAACACATGGCTTCTAACACAGTAAAGCCTTTAGAGTTTAAAAAAAACGTATACGATTTCAAAACCTATCTTAACCATAATTAAAATCCAACAAAAACAGAGTTACGACCAAGGGCCTTTCCAAGTATTTCTTTAGAATAGCCTATGGCCACACGGTCTACAACTACAGCTTGGTTCAAACGTAGGTTTTACAGGAGAACTTAAGTCTCGATGAGACCGTAATCTTCCAAACCCCACACATCACCATATAAAGGACCTCAGGCATGAAACTGAGGCTTACCCATTTTTTGAACAAACGTGGAACCATTCTGCCTGAAGTATTCCATCTCACGGTCGTGAGACTCCACTTGTAGAAAGCCTAGACATTTAAAATGAAGAAAGGTTATATTCATTGTTTAAAAAGGAAACTTGTTGACAATCAAGTTATTTAGATAAAAAGAAAAGATAAAGATTTTCTTGTTCCAGTATCAATGCTTATGGCCATGAAGTTTTCTTTTGCAAACCTCCAGTAGACCACTGCGTCAAAGGATGGGAAGGGAACCAACAAAGAAAAACACCACGACAATAACTATTTAGGAGAAACACACACTAAGGACCTCGACAAGGAAGGGGAAAGCAACATAGAAGGCTATGACGAACCCAAATCTCTTCACTATCAAGGAATTCCACACGTAAACAAAACTGCTATCAAACAGAGGCTTCAGCCCAGTCGATTCATGGGTTAAGTCACCCACAAAGACAACTCAATGGCACCAATGGCCATCAGGCCATGAGCCTGGTGGCACTCTCAAATGGTTTTAGTGTCTAGATTAGACCTTAGTATGTTAACTGTTAACAATTAGGTGTCCCTCTTAAGCGATAATTGTAAACGTTTATTGTCAAAGGAAAATTTCTAAAATTTTATGAAATTTTGGAGTATTACAGACAGTTTCTGAATTGGATAAGTTTCATTTTCACCCTGTCACTAGTGCTGGGAGGAACAAGGGAATCAAGTTTTGGAGGCTTCCCACCTCATTTTTCAAAAATTGACCTAGGTGAGAAACTTCACCTCAAGGAGGCACATCTTTCTGTCCAAACAGAATTCCCAAACTGCAAGTTTGTAAAATTAGGGTTTCTCTGACAAACCCGAGGTCAGTTAGCTATGGAACTAGGTCAGACACCTGAAATACATAGGATCTAAATATTTTCTATTTCCATTTGAGGTTCTTATTTGGAAAAGATGACTCATCATACTCAGCTTGAGGACCAACTTGGAGGGGTTGATAAATTCTGAGCATGGAAGTAAATCTCCCCAATTCTTGAAGAGAATGATTTGGATCATTCCATAAATGGAGAAGTTCTAGAACCAGAGGGAGATGAGGCTAAGGATGATCATAAGAGAAGTATGGCTAAGGATAAGAGAATCATTACATATTCTATTGAGGATCACCTCATCCCCGATGTGTCTTCATTCAAGAAACTGAAAGAAGTGTATGATGCTTTGAAAACGATGTTCGGAGGAAAGAACATCAACCAAAAAATGACTTTGAGGAACAAACTGAAGAATTTGAAGATACAAAACTCCGATACTATACATTATTACTTCACAAGGTTTGCTTAAATAAAAGGACAACTTGAAGCGGCGGAAGAATGGGAAATTGTAATGACTACCTTGAAAGGTCTCCCTAGATCACGGGACTCATTCATTCAAGGGATCTGTGCAAGAAGGAAGTTGATCTCTTTTAGTAGACTTCAATAAGAATGTATACAAGAAGAAGATATACTTGTTACAAGAGAAGAAAAGATGGGAGCAACTTACGATCAAGATCTCACAGTTCACACTAGGAAGAACTTCAAGAAGAAGGAGAAGAAGGAGAAATTTCATCACAACAAGAAGAATGACAAGAAACTGAACAAGATCAAAAGAGATACTTCAAATGTTCGATGCTATGCTTGTGATGAAAAGGGACAATTTTCAAGATATTATCCCATCAGGAAAAGGAGACATCAACTCATGTTGCTGAAGATGATGAACCAAAAAATAAAAGATTTAGACGAGAGAAGGATGATTTAGATGAAGAGTATGTGCTAATCTCAGCACTTACTAACACTATCTCACACAAAAGCAATGATTAGCTTATGGATAGTGGAGCTTCTAAACATATGATGGGATATAAGGAATCTTTCATTAATATTTCTGAACGTGACTCACCTCACAATGTGAAACTTTGGGATGACTATCAATACCCCATAAAAATGAGTGGAGAAGCTTCTTACAATATTGACTCTGGGAAATCCTTGAAGATGAAGGATGTGCTATATGTTCGAGGATTGAAGAAGAATATTCTCTCCATTTCTGCACTAGATGCAAAAGGGATTAGAATTGGTTTTGTTCATGTCCAAGTTCTGATGTGTCCCAGAGGAAAGACAATAAAAGACACAACAGTTATTGGAGAAGAGGATGGAGGCTTGTACAAAGGGACAGCCTGAACAAGCATTCGTTCATGAGTTGATTATACCAAGTGAACTATGGCATAGAAGGCTTGCACATGTGCACTACAGGGAACTACCAATGGCAAGCAAAGCAGTCTCAGGACTACCAGAGATACAAGCAAAGCATGAAGGAATTTGCAAAGGATGTGCATAAGGAAGGAATGTGAAGAAGGCATTTCCTAGCAGTAAGAGCAAGGATAAAAGAATACTTGAGATAGTACACTCAGATGTATGTGGACCTATGTCCTATAGCTCATTAAGTGGGTATGCATACTATGTTTCCTTTATATATGATTTCTCACGTAATACTTGGATATATTTCTTCAAAGGGAAAAGTGAATTTTTCAGTAAGTTCAAGGAATATAAATCCTTGGTTGAGAACCAAAAAGATATGAAGATCAATAATCTACGGTCAGATAATGGAGGAGAGTTCACTTCAGAATAATTCAAGGAACTCTGCAGAGATTCAGGGATTCAGAGGGAGTTGAGGACTCCATACAATCCTCAACAGAATGGGGTTTTCAAACGAAAGAATCGAACCATCATGGAAGCAATAAGAGCTATGTTGCATGATCAAGATCTTCCTATGCACCTTTGGGCAGAGGCATCAAGAAAAACTGTGTATGTACAAAACCGTACTCCTCATAGAGTACTTGAGAATAAGACTCCGAAAGAGGCTTTCTCAGGAGAGAAACCAAAATTTAGTGATATGAGGATATTTGGCTTCCCGGTGTACATACATATCCCAAAAGAGAAAATGACCAAGCTCGATTGAGTCTAAGAATAAGGGTATCTTCGTAGGATACAATGATACATCAAAGACCTACCAATGATACTTCCAAATATTCAAGAAGATCCAATTCAGTAGAGATGTAACCTTTGATGAAGACTCAACATACTTCAGATCCAGAAGGACATCCATATAGGAGGTTGAGGAACTTGAAGAGAGGAGTGGTGGATATATGAAAATTGAAGAAGAAATTCCATAGGATCATGAATATCATGGCATGACAAAACTAGAGGAGTCAGTAGAAACATTCCCTAAGAAGGACTCCCACAAGAGGAAACCAGTATGGGCATGGGAGCTCTTACAAGAACCTAAAAGGTATGGCGCTCCGGAGGGAATACTTAGAGACAGAAAGAGGGAAAACCCTACAATTTATATGTGGCCTTGTTGTGTGACATCATTGATAGATAACCTTCCAACTATTAAGAGGCCACAAACAAAAAACGAATGGAAGGATGTGATGATCAAGGAATATCAAACGACAATGAAGAATGATGTCTTGGATATTGTTCGAAGACTGGAGGAGAAGTATATCGTGACTTTGAAATGGATCTACAAGATCAATCATGTTGCAAAATGGCAGCATCGAGAAATATAAAGCAATATTCGTAGCACGAGGATTCTCATAGAAAGAAGGCATAGACTACAAAGGGACATTTGCACCCGTAGAAAGGTACACTTCCATTAGGACCATACTTGCTTTGGAAAGAGTTATGAAATGGAAAATACACCAGATGGGTGTCCAAACAACATTCTTGAATTGTGCAGTCGAGGAAGAAGTGTACGTGGAACAACCATTGGGATTTGAGACACATGATAAGAATACTCATGTGTGCAAATTGAAGAAGGCCTTATATGGATTGAAAAAAGCACCGACGACATGGTACGATAGGATGGATAACTTCCTGATCAGCTTGGGATTTACCAAGAGTAAATAATTTTCCAACCTCTACTTCAAGGTGGAAGATGGAAGACCAGTGATACTCCTGCTATATGTCGATGACTTTTTCTAATAGGTGAAGAGGAACTCATTATAGATGGAAAGAGAATACTTGCTACAGAGTTCGAGATGAAAGGCCTAGGTATGATGCAATACTTCTTAGGCATGGAGGTGTGGCAGAGTGCAGATGGGATATTCCTTAGTCAAGGAAAATATGTAGTGGAGATTCTAAAGAGATTCGGAATGTTGGACTGCAATGTAATGGCCATGCCTATCGCATCTAACTTGAAGCTTCTGAGTGATGATTCATTTAAGAATACTGATGCCACAATGTATCATAAGATGATTGGCTCATTGATGTATCTAACGAATATGATACTAGACATATGCTTTGCGGTGAACACCTTGAGCCAATTCCTAATGGATCCGAGACATGTTCATCTGATAGCTGCAAAGCATATGCTAAGGTACCTAAAAGGTACAGTGGATTATGGGCTGAAATATGATGCGAATCAAAATATTAACTTACATGGTTATGTTGATTCATATTGAGTAGGTAGCGCCAATGACAGGAAGAGAAACTTAGGTTGTTGCTTCAGTTTGGTATCTGACATGATTTCCTAGTTAAGTAGGAAGCAATCATGTGTGGCGCTAAGTACATTTGCGGCAGAGTATATTTCCACTTGCTCGACTAGTTGCGAGGTAGTACGGATTTTAAAAACTATTGTCTGACTTGTTTGATCTCCAGTTGGATGTGACTTGTATCTTCTACGACAATCAAAGTTGCGTGAAGCTGTCGAAAAATCCTGTGTTCCACGACAAGTCAAAGCACATCGAGATCAAGTTCCACTATATTAAGGATATGGTGTCGAGAGGAGCAGTGAAGCTCCAATACATGGAAATGGAGGAGAATATAGTTGATGTGTTGAACAAGCCTCGTGCGAGTGTGAAGTTCGAGTACTTCAAAGAAATACTTGGTGTGATCTAGATCGAGATTTCTTGAAAGAGGGAGTGATGTGTTCTAGAATACCTAGAAAGACAGGTTGTCTGAGCGTAAAATCCTGTCGAGGCTCATAGGTTTCTTAGATGTAATCAGTCTTGTACGTTGTCCTTGGATGTAATCAGTACTGGAGAAGATTGCAAGTTATACTTGGGTTTAATCAAGCCTGATATGTTACGAAAGAATAATATCTCACATGGGAAATGAGATAGGTTGTCAAAGTGGGAAAATCCTTGTGCAATAGAATGCTCAGGCATAATCAGTCCTGTTTATTGTCCTCGGATGTAATCAGTCATGGTGAAGCTCACAGGTTATGCTTGAACATATTCAGTCCTGTGACGGGTTATCCAAATGTAAAATTGAGATTTGGCGTGGTATGCATGCTATTCAAATTTAATACGCCCGAGGGTTGTCTAAGTGTAAAAATGAGACCTGGCATGGTACGCAAGTTACTCAAATGCGATAAGCCCCGAAGGTTGTCAGAACGGAAAAGATCCCGGACGTAGGTTGTTCAGATGTAATCCCTTGAGGTTGACCTAGAACGTAAAAGATCATGATACAACAGGTTGTTGGGTCATCATCAGTCCTTACATATATATCCATATATGTGTGTTCCCATGTTGAGATGATAAGGTCATGAAGCACGAGAGGTGCATCTAGGCGGTTCTATGATAGAATGCAAGTCAACCATGGATGCTTTGTTTTTTTTTTTTCTTATGGAGGAAAAAAGAGATGATCTGGACATGATGAGAAGAAGGTAGAATATCCAGGTTATTACCATGGCAATGTAAAGAAGGTCCTAGAAAACTTCTACATGATGGATTGCTCAAGATGTGATAAATACCTGGCAGAGGATGAGGCCTACATCCAACATGAAAAAAGAGTTGGCTCTGTAGAAACTTCTGATGACAGTATAGTACGATGATCAAATAATAAGATGATGATGGTATGAACTATGACGATGACTCTATGAATCTGTGATGATGAATCCACGATGAATACTTGAAAATATGTGTTGATGGTTGTGAAGAGAGAGAATACCTTCCTATTTAAGACTAAGTGTTCATGTAATTTGTATTTGGAGCCTCTCTGGGAGAATCCAGCCATGTTAGGGAAGACATGTGGCGTCCCAGCCTTATGTTTGGTCAGTGACTTGAAAGGGTATAAATAGGGAGGTTCTCTCCCTCATTTATACACACCTCACACTCTCAAGTTCACATGAGAGAGAGAGAGATAGACAGAGGAGGAGAGATAGATAGCTGCCGAATACTTCTCATTACTGCTTTTGATAATCTTACTATTCTGAAGAAGTTTGCGGGGTTTTCTCCTTTAAGGTTTCCCCGGTGAAAATATTTGTGTCTCTTGTATCTTTTATATTTTATGCATCTTGTTGTACTTATTATTCTTTCAGATATAGATCCTAGATAAGCTAATCATATCTAAAGAAAAACTAACAAAATTTAGATATGATGCTAAGACTGTCAAGAAAGAAGTTTCCAGAATATAAATTAATCAATGATGGATATGATTTAGAGGTAGTGTCCATCTTGAAGACACAATTAAATTCTCAAACAAGCTTGTAAGGAATTGATATATGTGGTATTTTAAAGAAAACTTTAAAGAAATCAAGCCATTTTAAACCTTTGCAATGGATTTGTACGTTACAATGATCTTGCCATCTTGGCTAACCCACAAAGATTCCACAGCTACTGCTCAGAGCCTTAGTATTTTTGAATTTTTTTCATTTATGGATGCAATATAAAATTTAGGAGTGCATCAAATAACCTACCACATGGAGAATCTGCACAAGATTATAATCATACGAAACTTAAATAAAAGAAAATTTTGAAATTGCATTAGCTTGGAATTATACATGGCATTCTTGCACTTGCCACCCAAATAAGAGACGGAAACCATTACATCGTGTTGCAAACATTCTTCTTTATTAGAAGAGCCACACCATGAGTGACACTCAAACGGTTATAAAAAAAACAATACACATATAGGAGATGTGTAACAAAGTGTAGGGCTACATTTTGATGCAACAGATGTTTATGCCATTTCATTTTTCACTACCGCTAGAGTTGACATTGTCTTGGACATTTTATTTTTCACACCCCCCTAGTGTTGACATTGTCTCAGACAAGTCCTTTTTCACAACCCCCCTAGAGTTAACATTGTTCCATACAATAGATCAATGAACATCCTCTTAATATTTGAATAGTGGTTTATCGTAAAGAGATGAAATTGAGCAACAATGGCTCTTGTTTTTGTATGAAGTGGTATCAAATTCCCCTTTCTAATTTGGTATATTCCTTTCATTTGGCTACATAAAAGTTTTGAGTTGGTGTAGGAGGAAATTTTATTGGCACTGTACATTTTGGTTGTTTTTAGCTCTTCTATAAGAGCGATATAATATGCTTCATTGTTCGTCTTCCTTCCACATATCTCTCTTTTTATTTGGAAAGACTCATTTGTATCCTTTTTGTGCAGGACATATTCAATGATTGATTGTCCTGGGTTGGTATAACATGAGACATCAAGGCACATTGTCCATTTTTCCACCATCTTGTTTGTTTCAATTGAGATGCAAAAAAAAAAAAACAATTTCTCATGAGATGACATTACATACAATCACATGCCTTAAAAATAGTATCAGCCCCTTGGAAGTTGCAATTCTCTAGTACATCAATTTCAATGACAACAACAACAAAAAAATATAAACCATGAATAAAATAAAAACACAATATTTAATTAAGAAAAAAAAAAGAGGAAAGAAACCTAAGGTCTAAACATTGTTGTCAATCTTGAAGCAGTGCAGACTCAACGTGAAGCTCAATACCAATACTTAACAGTTTCAATTCTTCCCACTAACACAAATCTCATCACCATGTTTACAGTTGCCTGAAATCCAATTCCATTTCCTCTTCCTAGATACGTCTTCAAACATCTTCTTAGATCCTACAAACCTCTAGTACTGAACCTTGAAAATTATAAGGTTTCAAGCTTCAGTACCAGGGAAAGGGATTTAAATTATTTTCGCTCTAGATTCATTTGCTAGGGGTTGAAACATACTAATATTTTCTCCCCTTGCCAAGTTCCTCTAACCCCTATAATACTATCCATCTCATCCCATAACAAAAGATTAGCCAAATGGCTTATTGTTAATCCTTGGAATTCTTAATTTTGGTCTTTAATTTCTGGTCCGTTTATTTATACAGTCCCTTTAATGATATTAAAACAAAAATAGATTATCTTGCATATATTTGACAATGGATTTATTGTTGGTGTGAATTTATGTATGTTTATTTTCAATTTGAGAGTTTTATTGTGCAATTTGTTCATAATTGTTGTTGCCAACATAGTTTTCACTAGCAATTGAAACTAAAAGAGTTCATTACCATGGAAAACAGATACACGCAACCCTCTACAACTTATGAAGGGAATATAAGAGAAACTCTCGTACATTCAAAGCCTTATATCTTATGCATGGATTAATTGAAAGCAGTTGGGAGTTTACTGGGCATTGGTAACATAACCTGGGTATCCCACACCATGAAGAAATAAGCATTTAAGGGCAGCTTAAATGTTGTATAAATGGAATTGAAAAGTGTTGAAGTTGGGTATTGATTGAACATCTATATGAAGGTGCCTAAATGTAGGGGTGAATAGTAAATGAAAGAGGGGTTTCTTACCTATGATATATCTTACAATCCTTCCATGTTTATTCCTCTTACATACAATGCCATGTTGGAAATGTAGGCACCATGTTCTTATATATATCACAACATTGTAGGCTTTGATTAGTGAATGTTTTACCTTATACGCTTGTTTCTTTTTTTAATTACCTTAAATAACACACAAATATTTGTATAATTAGATAAATGGTTTGTAGGTCAGCTCCATCCAACTTGGTCATGAGCCATTTCAACTCTTAAACTAGATCTGTTGCCTTTTTTAATCCTAAAATTACCATTTATTGAGAAAATCATGGCTCCCTAGTTCATATGGATCCTATAAGAGTCCATCCATTTATTTCAGTGTTCATATTTTAAGGATAACGTAAGGAAAGTGTTTAAATCAATTAAATAAAAGGGAGAGAAGGACGAGGACAGGTGAACATAGTAGAATATACCCTCTACAAGGTCAGTTTTCAATAGTTAATTTACCATCCAGGTAAGGCTACCTTCACAAAGGATGAATTAATAGGTAAGGCCATGTTGATAGAGATAAATTTACCACCCCGCAAGACTTACTTTAAATATCAATCAATGTGGCATTACCCAATAACTAATTTGATTAAGTATCCAATGAAATGATGTAACTGCTCCTTCCATTAAGATCGAGGGTTGGGTATCTCATGACAACCAACAAGCCTTGTGTCACGCCCACATTTTTCGGCACACCTTGGGTGCTTAGCGCACTTGGAAAGGTGGCGTGGAATTAACAGTTCAATGGTTTGGCACACTCCCATGAGAAGGGAAAGCACCCACACTCAACACCAGAAAGGAGTGTTGGGAGGGTGGCACGCTCCCAAGTCAAGCGCCCACAGGAGTTAGCTTATGGCGCACTCAGAAATGATGGAAAGTTAAATGGTCCACGGAGGTGAGTGCTTCCAAAGAGTGCTCTATTGGCAACATGTGCATTTAGCACACTTGGAAGCGTACCTTGGAGTAGCGCGTCGACAAGACGGACGGACAAGCGCCCAGGATGAAGGGGCGTCAACATGGTGAAGGAGCTCCATAGTGCACGTGACGGTAGAGTGCGGCAGTGACAAAGGTGGCGTTGGCAAGGGAAGGCGCCCGAGTGCGCACATGCGACAAACATACACTTCGACAAATGAACACTCTAGCTGTGAAGACAGGCGTGCGACCCACCCTTGGTGTGGGTGTGTGACCCTTGGTATGTTTGCATGGGGGCGCATCAAAGAAACATTAAAGGCAAGTGCGGCTGGAGGTGACTTGGCAAGCCGGCAAGAGGTGGCTTGAGCAGCAAGTAAGAGGGCAGGTTCACTTAAAGGTGGCACCCTTCCAAATGACAAACGCCTATAAGTAAACGACATGTTAAGTCATTTTAACATCAAGCAATTGGTCATTGGATGATCAAAGGGAGTAGAATAAAAAGATGAACGGGCATGCACACTCGATTAGGAGAAGCAGAGGAGGCTAGGCATATTTGGCAAAGAGACAGTCTTTTTACTTTTGTAAACTCTTGTATTTTATGGGTGTAGCAGCTGGTTGGGTGTGCACCAGGAGCTCTTCCTTTGGAAACTCCATTGATGTAAACTCTGTTCTGTTTTAATACAAATTTAGAGGGCTCTTCCATTTGGGAAACCCTGCATCTTTAATCTATGTGTATTTTTACTTGGTGCTGTGTTTTCTTGTTTTTGGCTAAGTTAAATTGTGTCGGCAAGGCTAATGAAGACTAAGTAAATTGTTGAAGAGTTAAAGTGTGAAGAACATTATTTCCGCAGGCTTAGTTAGGCGTAGTCCATTAGAAAACACCAAGTTGTCCAAGCCCTTGGGAATTTCCTAGATGGTGCTGCACGTCGCCCTTAGGATCCAAGAGTGCTCGCTAAGTGTGGCTATGACAGGTGGTATTAGAGCTAAGTTAACAGCTAAGTTCACCATTGGAGGAGACAATTTTGACAAGTGGTTTCAAACGAAGCTACAGTTCGGCAAGGTCACTTAGGTAGAAAAGCTAAGTGTTGGACCAGTTGTAGGTTGCCAAAGAGGTGTCACGAGGAGGTGTCATGCTCAAGAGTAAAGTGCTCCATAGGTTTGGATGCTCCATTGGATGAGTGCTCCGTATCTCAGATGCTCTGCAGAATAAGCGCTCTGCATACTAAGCGCACTGCACGGTGGGCGTTCCACAGATAGAATGTGCTCCACAGCTAAGCACGTCGCCCAGACAGGCACTCCATAGGAGGTGATCACACCACAAGGGGCACGTTCCATAGCTAGCATGCCGCAGTAGCGCATGCTCCACAAAAGCACATCATAGATGGGTGCTCCACAAACAGATGTGCACCGCAAACGGGCGCTCCACAAATATATTGTTGGAGCAGGGTCCCGCAGCTACAGAAGAAGCTACCAGTTTAGCGGACATACAATTTTGGCGGATAGACAAGATAGAGCTACGACGCTGTAGCAGGTTTCCAGCTGCAGAGCAGATCCAGAAACCCTAACTTTTAAGATAGAGAAGTCAAGGAAGATGACGGTACTTGAGCGGCCGAGACGAGAGAGCTCACCCACTGCATTGAAAGCAATGGTGGAAGACAGGAGGGCTCAGCTACCCTCATAAAGGAAAAGGAGCAATGAGGCTGAGGCATTGAAGACAAAGGACAGCACGGGAAGCAACGCCGGTACCCATGGTTAGCGCTAGGAAGCATGGAAGACTGCAGGAAGGTGTGGTGAAGCGAAGTGGTGCACAGTACCCATGATCAGCGCCGGGAAGCATGGAAGATTGCAGAGAGCTGTGGTGTGACGGAAAGTGGCTACCTCAAGTACAGATATGGCCGACTGTCACTAATTAGGGTTTTGGGTTACTGTTGGGACATGCCCACAGTGTTGTAATGGAAAGACCTTCGGGCTGCCTATAAAGGGATATATTTTGTATTGTAAAAGGTTGGCATTTTGAGCATTTTAAGCCATCCAGCTAGTCGGATAACATATAGTTAGCCATTGAGTTTGTTAGCTCACAGTTATCTTGTATTGTAATAGAGTTAAGCTCTGGTTCTGTTATTAGCTGTAGTCATCTTATTGTAACCAGTAGCCGGCTCACTGAGCATACATGTAACGATCCGTAGTGATCGACAGATAGGGAAGAGTATATTGTAAGAGGTGCAATATAGAGTAGAGAAGAGATCTAAGAGAGAAGATCTTGAGCTGCATATGCGGTGCAGCAGAACTGTGTTTTACCTTCCCCTGAGCTATAATAAAACACAGTTCTGTGGATGTAACTTCCATCCTGGAGGTGAACCACGTTAAAATCGAGTGTTATGTGATTGAATTATGTGTTCTGTTTACTTGTGCATGTATCAGTCATTTCATGGACTTTGTTTACAGTTTAATGAATGAATGTGTTAATTGGTTCACAGCAATATAGAAGGATAAACCTAAGTTGCAGTCTTTGGCATGTTGGATGTGGATTCATTTATGCTTGCTTGAAACAGTCACTAGTCGCAGTATTGAACAGCCTGGTATGTTGAGCCTTGCGAGTCGACACGAACAACGCTAAGTGCGTTGAGCCGCGGGAATAGGTTATCGCAAGAAGGCGATACCGCACTGGCAAAGGAGCTGCGGTGCGTGATACCATAGGTTAAGGGCTTAGCGTTGGGAGGAAGTTGCATATCACCAGGTGAGCGGTGATGCGATAAGGCTGGAGTCATCGCGAGCCAGTGAAAGTGCACGACGTGGAAAGGGACCGCACAACAGTAAGAGGGATATCTCGCAGCTAGAAGAGCTGCAAGACAAGGAGATCACGCGACGTGAGCAGAGGAGTCACGCGACGCACAGAGAAAGAAACCTCGCAGCTAGAAGAGCTACGAGTCGTAAGAAAGGACGCCACAGAACCTAGTCCAAGATGCTTGAGTCCTTGGCCAACCCATTAGAATCACTTCAGGTGAGACTTCAGACCGCTTCGCGGTCTGTTGCCGAAAGGGCCAGTGAGCTAGGGGTGTTGTTGGTTGAGTATAGTAAACCCGGGTCTACCCACGATAACCAACAAATGGTTCCATTGCCAGTTTTGAACAAACTAAGCACTGATGTTCTGGTGGCGCCCTACGAGAGACGAACTCAACGAGTGGGTTTGGTCAAACCTGAAAGAGTTTGTCGAGCAAGAAAACAGGAGTCCTAAACTAAACACAGAGGCCTGGTTACAGAAACGTGTCCTTACAGACATCCATGCGATATTTTTTACGACCTTTGGAAACGAGATTTACAACTGGTTATCAAAGTTGACCGATACAGGCATATTCAAAAAGAAAAGAGACATTGTCTGGACACCAGAGCTGATTCAGACCGTGGAGAACCTTTATAACCCCCTCACGAGAGCAGTAGACTTCTGGCTTGCGAGCGTGCTAGGAGGCTTCGTCACAGAGTTTGCAGTTGACCAGATGAAAAGCTTCAGCGAGGCTGAGCACTACTTCTTCAAAGGATATCGTGGTAAGTACCTAAGATCTTTAAACTTGTCCATTAAGATGCTATTACATGAAAAAGGAACAATGGATCTAGTTTCAGATGAATAAGTAGAAACAGTAATGTCACAAGAATTTGAAAGTGATTTTGATGACATTGGAAGAACACGAAGTGGAAAGAAGTATAAAGTAGATTTCAGATCTCCAGTATTTGAAGACAGTTCAGATAGTAGTAGACAGCAGAGTCATAGTACCACCGAAGGAACAGAGGGGGGTATCCCTTACCACCCTTATACCCCACAGAAACAGACAGGGACTCAGAACAATCCCGTAGGAACTCCATCTAGTAGCTCACAGACAGCACCTACCATTGCTGCATCACCTTCGCCTACACCATCGAGTGGTAGTAACATAGAAAATCAACATCCACCACGTAGAAATAGAATGGGGGATGATATGAAGCTACCTATATTTAAGGGAACAGGAGCAGAAGACCCAGAGCAACATTGGTTTCTATGTGAAGCCATGTGGACCATTAAAACAATCAACGACGATAACCTTAAACTTGTACAGTTGGTCACCACACTAAGAGATCGAGCATTAACATGGTACATAAAGTATACCACAGTACCCAGGACACTTACCCAGGTCAAGACCGCCATGATTAAAGAGTTTAAGAAACCTAAGTCTGAGTCACAGTGTATTACAGAACTCAAAGACATCAAGCAGCTACCTACAGAGTCGGTGTGGGACTTTGATTAAAAATTCAAAGCCCTTATTGACCAAGTCAGTTTTGAGTTCGCGCCGGAGCAGCATAAGGAATGGTGTATTGCAGCGCTGCTCCCTCACATCAGATTGTCGTTAATGCAGCAGAAACTCCAGACACAGGATGACGCGTTGGAGATGGCGATGAAACTAGAGGCTTCACCTCTAGCTGAGAGTAGTACAGGTATGGCAACCTTACAAAACCAATTGGCTAATCTCACATTACAGTTGCATGAACTTAAGAAAGGAAAAGAAGTTCATCAAGACATATGGTGCATAAAATGTAAAGCACAGGGCCATAGTAAAGACAATTGTCCAGTCTTTGTGGAATATATAGCAACAGGGGCTCCTAACCCCTTACCACAGACCCATGGACCGTGGTGTGAGATATGCAAAACACGAGGACATCTACCTCACCAGTTCCCCCTACTTCAGAAGTACATGCAGACACCTAAGAACTTATACTGCGTCTTCTGCAAGTTTGTAGGCCATGATGAACACGATTGCAGAGCCTATGATCTCATGGTTGGAGCAAAGCAAGACTTGTACAGAGTCCAGTCAGAGACACAGGGTCCAGCAGGAGGACCACAGCCTGACTCAGCTCATGGTGGCCATGGAGGAGGATTCAGAGGACGAGGCCGAGGAGGAGGCTTTGCACGAGGAGAAGGTTTTGGCCATGGTCGCGGACCAGTTACTTGTTATAACTGCAGAGTTGTAGGACACTATGCTAGGGACTGTCAAAGCCCCACTACCACTTGTAACTACTGTAAATATTATGAACACACTATTGAGGAATTTCCTACCTTGATAGCTAAGATCAGAGAACCTAAGCCACCAGTACGCCAGAACATCCAGCTTATTGCTGCTGAGCGGGTCGAGCCAGAACCAAGATTCAATATTGTGACTCGTAGCGGTGTTTCTACTAGTGGGACATCGCAGGAGACCGAAAAGAACACAGGGTAGGAGTGGGTGCGCAGAGCTCCTAGTAAAGTAACACCACTTGACCTGCAAAAGAACAAACAGACATTTCAGGAAGCTAAGGCTTTCTTTGATGAAACTACACAATCAGGATCACAGGTACCACCATCTAGGGGCGTACTGCAGCAAGCACCTTGTGGCGATAGCCTTGTACAGACATCGCAGGCTACCACATCAGAAAGATGCGATGAGGATGAGATGACAGGAAGTGTACATTCCTTCCTACGGATTTGCTGAAAACTTGTAAGAAATGAGCGAGCTATCACAGAACTTTAGCACATCATAGATCAGTGTCACCCATCTTCTTCCGTGAGCAGTACACCGCGTGCTATTCATAATATTACAGGACATACAAGAACATGAAGAGAGATGCGACTCACAGCGCAGGTTGGCGAGTTTGAAATGGATGAAGTGATCCTAGATTTAGGATCAGATGTGAATGTTCTGACTAAGCAGACATGGGAATAGATGGGTAGCCCTACATTAATTAGATCGCCTATCCATCTGAGATTAGCTAATCAGCAGCGAGTATCACCTCTGGGTCGGTTATCGCAGGTACCAGTTGACATTGGAGTTCGCAGCTTTGCAGACTTTGAAGTCATAGAAATAATTGGCGATAGTAGACCGTATCCAGCACTACTAGGCATTAATTGGGCAATTGGTAACATGGCTGTTATCGACCTAAAGAGAAGACAAATGACCTTTGAGGACACGCAGATCCGGGTCATCGCACCATTGGATCCTCTTCAAGGTCCTAGATATATCAAACCTATCCGAGCAGAGGAGGAGGCACGTAACATGGAAAGTCTCTATCAGATGACCACAAACCAGAGTGACTACGTCAATCCAAAGGAAGAAGGGAACGTTAGCTGGCGATGCGACAACTCATGCGCATCAAATTCAGATGTTGGTCTAGAGAACTGGCAGAACAGACTCCACGAAGTCTCAGTGCGTAGGTGCACGTACTTGACTAAGTCACTGCGATGGATTGGCGCAGAGATCAATGAGATTCCATCATTTCACAGTCTAACAGATATCCAGGACTTCCTTGAGCAGTTTGAACAACAGATTCCTCACGAGCAGAGGATCGCAGCTATGGACCTTGCAGTACGAGCCACACCTACTGCGATGGTGGTATGCACATAAAGAGAACATCGCATCATGGGATGATATTAAAAGATTGATGGCGATCAGATTTTCTGTCGGTAGGGAGTATGTCCAGCGGAAATACATCGGAGAGAGTGACCCCAGAGCACATATTCAAACATGCGAATAGAGCCGGTTGGACATTCCCGAGAATGAATGGGTTCACCGGTTCATTCATACTTTGGATACAGTTCCAAGGAACTGGTATACAGAGACTGAACTGTGCAAAGGAACAACTACATGGCCACTAATGATAGACAGCTTCCTACTCACCTTTGCTTTTGAATCTGAGTATCCAAGTGTTGATCAGGCCCTAGATATCATAAAGAGTAAGATATTTGAGGACTGTACCATATCAGTGCCAGCTCAACCTGAGTGGGATATCCAGCTAAAAGAGGCGTTAGAGTGTTATAATTTTGCATCTGAACCAGAGGAGGAGGAGGAGAATCCTCGCAACACCAACATTCCAGAGTCAGAAGGGACTCACGGTGTTGAGGGACCATAGTTAGAAATTCCAGCAATTACAGAGCCCATCAAGATAAAAAAAATCAATATTGGCACAGATACAAAACCTAAGTTTTCCTCTATTGGAGATTATTGGAACGATGAAATAGTCGGACAGATTGCAGACTTGTTACATGACTATCAGGACCTATTTCCCACCAAGTTCACAGAGATGAAGGGAATAGTTAGAGACCTTGGAGTCACGAGGATACCAATGAAGGAGGATGCTAGACCAGTAAAGCAGCGTCCCTAGAGATTGAATCCACGATATAAAGAAAAATTCAAGGATGAGATCAATAAGATGCTTGCAGCAGGCATCATTGAGCCGGTAGAAGAAAGCGAATGGGTTAGCCCCATGGTCGTGCAAGAGAAGAAAACCAAAGGAGACATCAGGATCTGTGTCGATCTGCGCAAGCTCAATGATGCATCACTTTACGATCCATTTCCGACACCGTTCACTGATGAGGTATTAGACAACGTGGGAGGACAGGAGGTCTACTCCTTCACTGATGGCTTCTCAGGCTACCATCAGATCAGAATACATCCAGAAGATCGATCCAAGACCACCTTTGCAACAGAATGGGATTCCTTCCAGTATACAGTAATGCCCTTTGGTCTTAAGAATGCACCAGCTATATTTTCTAGAGTAGTAGTTGTTGTATTTAAAGAATACATCCATAAATTCCTAGAAGTATATTTTGATGATTGGACTGTATTTGGACTAATCGACAAGCATATAGGAGATTTAAGACTGATGTTAGAGAAATGTAGGCAGTACCAAATCTCTATAAACTTGAAGAAATGTATATTCTGTGCACCATTTGATATTTTGTTGGGTCACATTGTTTGCAGACAAGGATTGATGGTAGATCCCGTAAAGATTGCCACCATTATAAATCTTCCAGCACCCAACTTAGTCAAGCAACTGAGGACAGTACTTGGTCATACTGGGTATTACATAAAGTTCATCAAGGGCTATGCAAATATTACAGCACCAATGGAGAAATTGCTAAAGAAAGATGTAAAATTCCTATGGAATGAGGAATGTCAGCAGAGCCTGGACACACTTAAAGAGAAGATGGTCACAGCGCCCATCCTAGTATTTCCATATTGGACTAAGCCATTTCATGTACATGTGGATGCATCTAGCATCGCACTAGGGGTTGTTTTAACGCAACCAGGAGAAGGGGACATTGATCACCCTATCGCATATTCCAGCAGAAAGCTATCGACAGCAGAGAAGAACTACACCACAACGAAAAGAGAAGGCCTAGCTATGGTGTACGCGCTACAGAAGTTCAGGCACTACCTACTGGGTGCCTCGTTCAAGATGTTTACTGACCATTCCGCATTGAAGTATATGGTCAATAAGCGAGTGTTAGGAGGGAGAATCTGCAAATGGTTACTCCTCTTTCAGGAGTACGATTTTGAGATCACCGTTAAACCAGGAATATTGAACACTGGACCTGATCATCTGTCGCGGATAGACTCAGGAGAAGATCCAAGTAACCTAGAGGACAACTTGCCAGATGCGCCACTGTTCTCTGTCCAGATCGCAGACGACTACTATGCTGATATTATCCACTTTCTCACTATAGGATTAGCACCTGATGAGTTCACTAAGCAGCAAAAGAAGCAGTTGGTTGTTAAAGCAGCAGACTTCACCCTAATCGCAGGACACCTATACAAGTTAGGACCGGATGAAGTTTTGCGCAGATGTGTGATGCCACATGAAAAAGACGCTATTATCAGAGAGGCACATTCAGGAACAACAGGAGGTCATTTCGCAGGAAAGCCGACTGCGCAGAAAATCCTCTCCGCAGGATTATGGTGGCCTACATTGCATAAGGATACCAAGGACTTTTGCAGATGCTGTGATATATTCCAGAGGGTAGGAAAACCCTCGCGACGTGATGAAATGCCGCTGCGACCGCAGGTCACACTGCACGCATTTGACAAGTGGGCTATAGACTTTGTGGGTCCTATCAACCCACCAGGAAAGCGCACCGGCGCGAGATACATTATCATCGAAACAGAGTACCTCACCAGATGGGCAGAGGCCAAAGAAGTAAGAAATTGTGATGCTGCTACAGCCGCACAGTTCCTTTTTGATAACATCATAAGTAGATTTGGATGCCCCGTAATTCTGATGAGCGATAAAGGCACACATTTCTTGAACCGCACCATTGAATCCTTGATAGAAGAATTCCAGATTCAGCACCATAAGAGCACCCCCTACCACCCACAGGCTAACGGTACGGTGGAGGCCTTTAACAAGATTTTAGAAAACGCTCTTACTAAGATCTGCAACAGCCAAAGGAATGATTGGGACCTCAGAGTTAATGTTGTATTATGGGAGTATAGGACCACATGCAAGAAACTTATAGGACACACACCTTTCAGCTTGGTGTATGGACAGGAGGCTATTATGCCTATGGAGTATACTCTCCCTAGCTTACGAATCGCTCAGATCACTGGGATGACTGATACAGACACAGTGGAGGAAAGGCTAGCATAGCTGCTTGCCTTAGAAGAAGACAGATTCATTACCGGATTCCATCAGAAAGTGCAGAAGGCACGAGAAAAAGCGTGGCATGACAGACACATTAAGAGTAAGACTTTCCAGATCGGAGACCTAGTACTCCTCTATGACAGTAAATTCATTAAGTTTCCAGGGAAGTTCAAGACGCATTGGCTAGGGCCATATCAGATACAGCAAGTTACAGAGAGAGGTTCCCTTCAGCTCAGCCAGCTGGATGGGGAGCTTCTTCCCACATTGATTAATGGCAGTAGGCTTAAGCTCTATAGTGATAGCCACCCCACCTCTCAGCCCTAGCTTAGCCAGCTTGTGGTGGTGCAGATGTCCAGTGTAGTTGAAAGGAGGCATCGCACCGGGAACTAGTCTACACCGGCAGGTATCATAAGTATGAGGAATCGCATAAGGTCGGTTCATTTTGCGCAAGTCATCAGCAAAAAAAAAAAAAAAAAACCGCTTTGTTCAGCGCATCAGTGTGATGTTCCCCGTACCACGTATCCAGTGTTGCAACCGACAGAGGGCCCGTCACGTCGCCCTCTGACAGGCCATTAATGAGGAAATGACCGGTATCCCTTACCGTAGATTTGGCTACAGCACAATTAATTTTCCAGATTCGGCAAGTCTTCGACGAGACCGGCGCCGGTACACTCACGCTTCGAGGGAAGTGTGATCGGATTTCCGCATTTATTAAGGATCGGATGACGGGTGTGGTCTTGTCCAGGTATTTATTACGACCAACGAGTTCAGTCTAGATGACCGTTGTGTCTGGGATTATCGTATTGGGCATAAAAGCAGAAAGTATTCAATTGGGATGGTTATGTTTGCAGAAAAACCGAGAACTATAGAGTAAGTTGTTAAGAATTCCCTGTGAAGAGATAAGTTTGTTATAGAGTGCTGTGATTTTCAGAAGTTGCAACCATTGCATGTCTGTCGTTTTACACTGAGTGGGTTTTGTCCGAGGAGGAACCTTTAGAAGACATGCCGAGACGCTTTGACCCTAGTGGTCGTAGGTCCGTTATGACGACACCGCCCAATGTTGTGAAATTAGGTACATCACAGGTCAGATAGCCGCTAAGGATGAAGAGTCAAGCGCCAGAAGTAGAAGTTGTCACCAAAGTCTCTGCTAAGGAGAAGAAGAACACCAAGCCGATCACTGAAGATAAGAAAGCAGAGCAGAAGAATGATGAGAAGAAATCTCCCGCCAGGAGGAAAGCAAAAATGAGAAAAAGAAAGCAACGAGATAAGGTCGCCGACCTATCTGATCAACTAAGAGAAGCACAAGAGATTGTGGAGGCAACGAAACGAAAATTTGACGATCAGAGGCAGCATGAGTACCTGGATCATCTCGAAGAGAAGAAAAGTGGAAGAGGACAGTAAACCCAGTAGACGGTAGAATTCCAGCATGTAGACAAAGGCTTGTTCTCGGAATGGAATTCATGGTTCATATCTCTTTCATATAGAGGGCCCCAGACTGAATGAAATGTTTGAGAAGGCTGGAAGATATAGATTTTCCTTGTGATAAAAGTTCTAACCCAGATAAAGTGGAAAGGATATCTGTGGAAGACCTTTCAAACACTAGAAGGTTCTTAAAAAGTTTCAGGAGCGACGAGAACGAGACCATGACGAAGGGCAGGAAGGATAAGAGAGCCCAACAAACCAAGTTACAGAAACTATAAGGAGCATGTCGAAGAGATGCAGAAGGAAGTCGCAGGACTTCGCGATAGGTTGCAATAGACTTTGCAGGAAGCCAAGGAGAAGCTACAGCAGGAGAGGCCCGCTGGTAGTGGCTCGGGGACGAGCCACAAGTAAGTGTTGGGGGACTGTTGGAGCAGGTTCTTGCAGCTACAGAAGAAGCTGACAGTTTAGCGGACAGACAG
The DNA here is from genome assembly GCA_001517045.1 of Pseudotsuga menziesii. NCBI lineage: Eukaryota > Viridiplantae > Streptophyta > Pinopsida > Pinales > Pinaceae > Pseudotsuga > Pseudotsuga menziesii. Next base: position 10,874 of record LPNX010891621.1, on the reverse strand, counting down.
TTTTGGCGGATAGAAAAGATAGAGCTACGACGCCGTAGCAGGTTTCCAGCTGCAGAGCAGAGCTGGAAACCCTGAATTTTAAGATAGAGAAATCAAGGAAGACGACGGTACTTGAGAGGCCGAGACGAGAGAGCTCACCCACTACATTGAAGGCAGCGGCGGAAGACGGGAGGGCTCAGCTACCCTCATAAAGGAAAAGGAGCAATGAGGCTGAGGCATTGAAGAAAAAGGACAGCACAGGAAGCAGCATCGGTACCCATGGTCAGTGCTGGGAAGCATGGAAGACTGCAGGAAGCTGTGGTGAAGCGAAGCGGTGCACAATACCCATGATCAGTGTCGGGAAGCATGGAAGACTGCAGAGAGCTATGGTGTGACGGAAAGTGGCTACCTCAAGTACAGATATGGCCGACTGTCACTAACTAGGGTTTTGGGTTACTGTTGGGACAGGCCCACAGTGTTGTAATGGAAAGACCTTCGGGCTGCCTATAAAGGGATATATTTTGTATTGTAAAAGGTTGGCATTTTGAGCATTTTAAGCCATCCAGCTAGTCGGATAACATATAGTTAGCCATTGAGTTTGTTAGCTCAGAGTTATCTTGTATTGTAATAGAGTTAAGCTCTGGTTCTGTTATTAGATGTAGTCATCTTATTGTAACCAGTAGCTGGTTCACTGAGCATACATGTAACGATCCGTAGGGATCGACAGATAGGGAAGAGTATATTGTAAGAGGTGCAATATAGAGTAGAAAAGAGATCTAAGAGAGAAGATCTTGAGCTGCATATGTGGTGCAAAAGAACTGTGTTTTACCTTCCCCTAAGCTATAATAAAACACAGTTCTGTGGACGTAACTTCCATCCTGGAGGTGAACCACGTTAAAATCGAGTGTTATGTGATTGACTTATGTGTTCTGTTTACTTGTGCATGTATCAGTCATTTCATGGACTTTGTTTACAGTTTAATGAATGAATGTGTTAATTGGTTCACAGCAATATAGAAGGATAAACCTAAGTTACAGTCTTTGGCATGTTGGATGTGGATTCATTTATGCTTGCTTGAAACAGTCACTAGTCGCAGTATTGAACAGCCTGGTATGTTGAGCCTTGCGAGTCGACACGAATAACGCTAAGTGCACTGAGCCGCGGGAGTAGGTTATCGAAAGAAGGCGATACCGCACTGGCAGAGGAGCTGCGGTGCGCAATACCATAGGTTAAGGGCTTAGCATTGGGAGGAAGTTGCATATCACTGGGTGAGCAGCGATGTGATAAGGCTGGAGTCATTGTGAGTCAGTGAAAGTGCGTGACGTGGAAAGGGACCGCACAACAGTAAGAGGGATATCTCACGGCTAGAAGAGCTGTGAGACGAGGAGATCGCGCAACGTGAGCAGAGGAGTTGTGCGACGTGCAGAGAAAGAAACCTCGCAGCTAGAAGAGCTGTGAGTCGTAAGAAAGGATGCCACAAAACCTGGTCCAAGACACTTGAGTCCTTGGCCAACCCATTAGAATCACTTCGGGTGAGACTTCAGGCCACTTTTCGGTCTGTTGCCGAAAGGGCCAGTGAGCTAGGGGTGTTGTTGGTTGAGTACAGTAAACCCGGGTCTACCCACGATAACCAACACAAATGTGCACCGTAGACGGGCGCTCCGCAGGGTGAACGCTTCCCAGAATATGCATGCTCCAGAAGACGCGTGCTTTGACAGTTAAATGACATGCTCAGAAAGACGTGCGCTCTGCAACAGGTGTGTGCCGAGGAATAGACGCGTGCTTATGTTCTGCAGTAGCAGAGTGACATGTGTTCGACCAGAAAATGACGAAGTGCTCCTATTTTTGAAGGTGCGTTGAGAAACGAAAGTGCACAAGGAAAGGTACGTTCCATAGAGAAACGACATGCACTTTGGTTGGAGTGTGCGATTAGAAACAAAGGTGCGTTTGGAAAACGCACATTTCAGAAAACGGTTAAGGAAATTTGTGGGCTCAGTGGGAGTGCGACAACAGGGAAATGAAGGTGTGCTAACGAGGGTGTGCTCGTAGTTGCATCACTTAGAAAAAGTGCTAGGAGGTGTTTTGATGCCAAGGTAGATTTCGACAGGGGGCTGGAAGTCTGTGGAACCGCAACACAGAAACGTGTTGAATTTGGCAAGATGGGAGAGTTCGTCAGGAAGGACACACTCGTTCAAAAATTTCTACAAGTGTTGGAACCACCTGGAGAACAACAGAATGTCCTGGTTGTATAACAAACCCTCGATGTGGTTGCGATTATGGCAGGTNACACTCGTTCAAAAATTTCTACAAGTGTTGGAACCACCTGGAGAACAACAGAATGTCCTGGTTGTATAACAAACCCTCGATGTGGTTGCGATTATGGCAGGGTGTGATCGCTTTTCAAATACGTTCAAAGAGACGACAACTGCATTGAAAGAGACGTCATATAGTCTCCAATATGTGGGATGCATTTTTGAGGAAATGATTCTAAGGGAGAAAGAAGAATGATGGTCACAAGAAGCTCGAAGCAAGAACATAACGAAAGCGAAAGCTAAGTCAAGAGGCACTCAGGGAGGGCTGAGACAAGAAAAACAAGAGGTGTTGGAAAAGAATAAGGTTGCATGCTACCTATGTGCAGAGAACCACTACGTAAGAGACTGTCTATTTAGGGCTATCGTGAGTGCGGAGGAGGACTCTACAACATGGTTGGAGGCAATGCGAGTGCTTGAAGCACCTTCAGACAATATTTCCAATACAATCAAGGCAATTGAAGCTTTCCTCAGTGAAGCAACAAGAGGTCGTAACGCAAAGCTGCAAGGTGCGGAGCAAGGTTTGAAATTCGTAGAAATGACGGTGAGTGGTCTAAAGGTTAGTTGAAATAGGTGCTACTCACAGTTTGGTGAGCAGTAGGACTGTGGGATCCCTTCATAGAGGCATGGAGTTCAACCGAGAAAAGTTCAAGGTAGCAAACTCTGCGGTAAGAGATGTTATAGGAAAGAAAAATGCAGCCCCTATTCGAGTTGGAAGGTGGCACGACAACATGGATTTGAAAGTTTTTCCACTGGAGGATCACTCAATGATCTTGGGGAAATACTTTCTTTGGTTGGCCAAGGCGGTGCCATTTATGCATGTAGGACGGTTGGTGTTCTTAGGAGAGTCCAAAACGTGGAGCTTGCCTATGACTCAAAAGAGAAAGTTAGGCTACAGACCATGGGTGAATTCGATATAGATGTTTGAAGACACGAGTATGTGCAAGCACTTGCCTCAGCACAACATAGGGAAGAAGACAGTTTCGGTAGAAAAGAGCAAGCCAAGCGTAACGGTGAAGGATTATCTATCTGCAACAGGAAGGTTAGTAGCATTGGAAAACCGCATGGTTTTAGTCAGTAGGGAGATTGATGCCTTGTGCATTTCAGAGAGCACTTCACAGCAGCATGGGAGGAAACTGTTGGTTTCCCAACACCATGTGCGAAGGTTTCCAATGAAAGCACATTGGAGATGTCATTTAGCATCCAAGGTGGTGACACTTTGGTTAAGAAGAATATTGAGTTGGAGTCACACAAAGAGGTGTTGGAGAAAACACAGGTTTTGGAAGAAACACAAGTTTCATAGGATTCAGAGGAAACATAGGGTTTGGAAGAAGTCTTGGATGGAGGAAGCACCAACGAATTTGATGCACCACTTGATACGGAAGACATAGTGGCGTTTTTCATCCATGCTAGAGGCATTCCATAAATGTAGTTGACACGAGATCAGTTGCAGCAGGTTGGATTCCAACCAAATGAAGTTGATGCAGTACTTGCTCACTTGGAGAGCAAGCGGCTATTGGAATCGATGAATGAAGAAGTGGCTAAGGAAACCATGTCTAAGGAAGCTTTGGTAGAGTTGAGAATTATTCAAGAGCAGAAAACACTGGCATGTATGGAGGGGTCTAGGAACATTGAAACGTGCGAGGACAAGGAAGGAAAGCAGTTTCAAGGGTTAAGTAAAGGAGCCAAGAAGCAGGCCAAGAAAAGGTTGCATCAAACAAAGACAAAGATGGTGTATTTTGTTGGCTCTCATGGAAACACAAAAGTTGTGGTTGATATGAGCACTTGGACGGCTGATGGTGTCGGGTTTGGACAATATTGGGCTCGGTTGAAAGAGCTTAGTGCTAGAGACGATGTAGCCAAGGAGGTTTTTGGGTACTTTTGTGAAGAATACCAGGGCGGCGGTGGCATATGGCATTGCCCTTCTCTTTTCACTTGAGTGAACAACACTTGGGCTCACTGTCATTAGTGACGATGGTGAGGCCCTAGGAACCTTCTGGGAGAGGTTGCCTAAAAGAGAGTTTTTCGCCAAGGTAAAGTGCAGGAGGCTTGTGGACACTAAAAAAGAACACTAGAAACATGATTCTAAAATGGTGAAGTTTGTCTCAGGTGAGAGACATTGCGGTTGGATTAGCTACCTAACCAGTTTTTCCATGATGTGTACAACAAACGGAAGCAAGATGGAAGGCATGGAGCACAAGTTGCAAGTAGGTGGTCAAAAAGCAGTACTGTGGTTGAAATATAAACAGTTTAGATGTTACGGTGGGTATGAATTGAGTTCATGTAGGGTGTTGCAGCAGGTGCATTCCCAAGATGACAACAAGTTTAAGCGGGGGAGGCTTTCACGACCACATTTTTCAGCACACCTTGGGCGCTTAGCACACTTGGAAAGGTGGCATGGACTTGATGGTTCAGCGTTTTGATGCACTCCCATGAGAAGGAAAAACACCCACACTCACCACCAACAAGGAGTGCCAAGAGTGTGGCATGCTCCCAAGTCAAGTGCCCACAAGCGTTAGCTTATGGCACACTCTGAAATGATGACACGGTAAACGGTTCGCGGAGACGAGCACTTCCAAAGAGTGTGTTCGTGGAAACATGTGCGTTGAGTGCACTTGGAATGTGCCTTGGATTAGCATGTTGGTAAGATGGACGAATAAGTGCACAGGATGAAGGGGCATCAACATGGTGAAGTTGCTCGAGAGTGCGCATGATAATAGAGTGCGGCAGCGGAAAAGGTGGCGTTGACAAGGGAAGGCGACTGAGTGCATGCACGTGGAAAACAGATGCTTTGGAAAATGAGCACTCTAGTAGTGAAGATGAGCGTGCGACCCACCCTTGGTGTAGGCACACGAACCTTGGTGCATTTGCAGGTGAGTGCACCAAAGAAATGTTATAGGCAAGTGTAGTTGGAGGTGACTTAGCAAGCCGATAAGAGGTGGCTTGAGCAAAATGTAAGAGGGAAGGTTCACTTAAAGGTGGCACCCTTCCAAATGATAAATTCCTATAAGTAAACAAAGTGTTAAGTCGTTTCAGCATCAAGCAATTGGTCATTGGATGATCAAAGGGAGCATAATAGAAAGACGAAGGGGTCTACACACTTGCTTAGGAGCATCAGAGGAGGCTGGGCGTCTTTCGAAAAGAGATAATATTTTTACTTTTGTAAACTCTTGTATTTTCTGGGTGTAGTAGTTGGTTGGGCGTGCACCAAGAGCTCTGCCTTGGGCAACTCCATTGATGTAAACTATGTTTCGTTTTAAAACAAATTTAGAGGGATCTTCCAGTTGGGAAACCCCATATCTTTAATCTCTGTGTATTTTTACTTGGTACTATGTTTTCTTGTTTTTGGATAAATTAAATTGTGTCGACAAGGCTAATGAAGACTAAGTAAACAGTTGAAGAGTTAAAGTGTGAAGAACATTATTTCCACAGGATTGGTTAGGCATAGTCCATTAGCAAACACTAAGTTGGCCAAGCCCTTGGGACGTTCCTAGACGGTGTCACATGTTGCCCTTAGGAGCCAAGAGTGCTCGCTAACTGTGGTTGTGACACCCTACACCAATAAATACCTATATAATACATACAATGCCATACAATATGCAAGAACATCCCTACGACGTTGGAATAGTAAATATACTCCAAGGAATTTATACGAGCTTTTCATATCCATTGATTCATAATTTTAATTTCACATAGCAATAATCATTGTTTATAGTAAGGTATGTGATTACCTATTGAGTCAAAGGTGTGTTCTACTGAAAGGATAAGAGTTTGAGGACGTAGGATCATGAAAGGGATGCAAGGTGAGGAATCGAGGCTAGATCTGAGTTCTAGGGATGATGTGCAGGATGGATCATTTTGGGCATGAGGGGAAGGTGTAGTCTTGACATTCAAAATCCCTACATTAACTGCATTCTAACAAAAGTAGGTCCTAGGATCTGGTGTCAAGGGAAAGGTGACGGAGTAGACCCGCAAGTGGGTTGGTAAACGAATGGAGCACATCGGATTAAGGTTGTCATCTAGAGGAGGGAGAAAAAAACCTCATGGGGTCTCTCAACGACACCCGGTGGGCCCCAGGTGAAAATCGTCGAGAGATTAGCCCACTCCATACGCTAATGAGGTATTTATAACATTAAATGTTATTCATACATTAGATAAGACAAAAAACTAAAATCAAATTTCAGACAATGACACTTCAAGGCAAGATTGATTACATTAAATGTTATTCATACTATTGATCAATTTATTATGTAGTTTTTAACATTTATTTTGGAAATGGATTAGTTGATTTTTAATGATTCATATTTAGGTCGATAGGCAATTATATATTAGAATTTTGGGGTGGAATACCATCCATGATTTTTCTTTTGTGGATGAGAATGAGACAAGTGTATTGTCTAGATTAATTCTATGGGCGTCGTTCAAAATTCATAATTAACAATTAAAAAAAATCTTAGTTAAGAGGTGATAAGTGAAATTCATGATTGTTGAAAAAATTAAACTTCAACTTCATCCTGGTAATTAAAACTCATACAAATTTAACCTAACTTCAACTCCAATCAGTGCTTTATCTTGAACTACAATCACCAATATAATAACTTTTAAGTTAACTATTACATACAAGTATTAACTTAACTCCAACTATTATACAACCACTAGCTTAATTTCAACTTTAATTCCAGTTATATTGGATAACTATTAGATAACTATTAGATTAAGCGATACAATTATTAAATTAAATTTATATTAACTTAGTAATTAAAAAATGGTAATAAAAAACTATTAGATTAATATTTAGCTATACTCCAATGACTCCATGGGTTCTCAAAAGTTCTTGTTTCGATCAAGATTTGATCAGTAGAGTGAGTCCAAAACTTCCATTAGACATTTCCATGTTTCAAATATATGTTTGTCAACTTATTCTGAACATATTAATCTTATTAATATGATTGTTGCTAATTATACTTAATACCTAGTTTAAAAACATATAACTTAAGAGTAATTTGTAAAAGGTACACGAATCTGAATCCATTGCTAAGCAATCTATGTTTGTGCCATCTTTTATTTTAATTCAACAAAAAATAACCAAAGCATTATGTTTTAATCTCACAGATCACATAAGTTTACCAATAATACATACCAAAACATACATACATAACAGATACAAGAGATAAGAACAAGTAGGTGAATTAACAGATTATATTACATCAATGGGTCCATACAACACAGAGAACTAAACCGCGTTCTCATCTGGCTCAACAGCCTAATATATATGATTACAAAATAGTTACAGAATAACTACCTGTCGGTTTGGTGAACCGACATGACCTTAGGTGGCTGACATAATCTCTAGTTTTAGTCGGCCAACCGACTTAGTTGGCTGATCGAATTTAGTCAGTTGATTGACTAAGTCGGCTATCATTCAAGTCAACTTATCGACTTTCTCCTCCAACATATCCCCCATGAACAAAACGTTTCTTCGTCCCGAAGAAATAGGGAGGTAGAAAAATCTTCATGTGTGTCCTAGTAGTCATTATGATGTGCTTGGTCTTCATGGGTTGTGAAGTCTGATGGTTGGTATTTTCTGTACGCAGACTTCGACAATTGCTAGGGCTGTCACTGCTAGGTGATGTTGGAAATATATCCAACTTTGCAATATTTTCTAGATGTCGATGGTGAGTGTAGTCAGACTTGATAAGATCGACATCTTCTCTGAGATGGAGACTTCAGCTATTCTCTCCATGTCGAGACCCATAAACTGGTCCTTCTCCTTTGTAGTCTCGACAAGTTGTTTCATCTGTGGGCAGATGATCTCGACTTTTTCCTAGTTGGGGATAGCTTGGTGCACCCACTGATGTGCTTCCCTCTCAAGTTTCTACAACTTGGCTGTCTCAAGCACTATTTGTTCTTCTATTGTGGTTTTGAGTGCTTCATCGGTGGTTTTCTTGTTTTCAAGTGCTTGGATCCCTTGTCGGGTCTACCGAGTTTGCTGATAGACTTTCCTGTAGTAAGCAGGCCAGTCTCGCAGTATTTCTTCAGTGATGATAGACTCCTCCATGTGATCTTGCAGTACTTTATAGGATTCAGAAAAGGCTATGTGCTGCGCCATTAGGAGGCGGGTAGTTTCTTCTTTTTGCTCCTCCTTTGTTTCTTAAATCTATTCTTGCAGTGATGACACCAGCGGTTTGTGAGTGTTGACCTCTACGGGGCCTGGCATTACTAAGTGTGCAAGGTTTCTACATTTGTTGAGGAACTCGACCTGTTCTTCGACCTTGTTGTCGAGTTCTTTATGTCTCTACTGACTCCTTATCTTTGCTTCGACTGCTAGGGTTTTCAGGAGTTGTCCTAGCTCTGCATCAGTCAGTGAGGTTGTATCTTTCAATTTGATATGGAACTTTGATGGCTATCCATGATGGTCCTTCTTCTATTTCTCCTTCCTCTTCTTATGCTTTTCCTTCTCTGTTTGTGTTGGCACCTGTGTACCTGCAAAAGTCGAGCCGAGATTTTTGGTTTGTGGGATAGTGGTTGATGGTTTCTCTATTTGGGGAGGTGGGATGACTGCTGGATCTGGTTGATTAGATGCAGGGGGTGCAGAAGTGGATGCAGTTGGTGCTGATGGTTGTGGTGGGGCTTGCTCTGATTCAAGGCGTGGTGGTGGTGGTGGAGTTGGTGAATGGTCAGGAGTGAATGGTCCTATAAAGTCGATGGCCCAAATTTCGAATGTCAAAATTGGATTTACTGATATCAAAGGAATTTTCATGCTAGGGAGAGGTCGACCTAGTCGTTGACATCTGTCACATTGACTGACAAAAAATTTTCAATCTTTGTGAAGTGTCAGCGACCATAACCCTGACTGTTGGATTTTCTTTGCAGTTATGTCTACTTGGAAATGTCCTCCTGTAGGTCTATAATGTGCTTCATGCATAATGTTGTCTCGTTCATGTTCTAGTACACACCTTCTGAGGATGTCATCTAATCCTATTTTGTATAAGAATCCATTTATAATACTGTATGGTGCAGCCTTCATAGATAATATATTCTTTTTCCTTGTACTCATTCCTTCTGGTGCTTGTCCATGTTCTAGGAACTAGGCTATTTCTTCTAATTCCGCTGGGACTGCTTCTATCCGAAATAGATGTGCATCAGGTAAGTCATCTTCAACTCCTGTCGGCTCTTCTCCTGTGTCGATTCGGGATAGATGGTCAGGACCAACATTTAACTTGCCTGGTCTGACAACAACATCGAATTCAAATTCTTGGAATAGTAGTAGCCATCGACAAATCCTTCCATGATGTAGCGCTTTATTGACGAGATATTTAAGTGCTTGATGGTCTGTATAGAATATAAATGGGTTAGCTAGAAGATAATGTCAATATTTTTGTAATGCAAAGACCATTCCTAATGCTTCTCTTTCTGTTGTCGAATAGTTTCTCTCAGCTTTGTTTAATGTTTTGCTACTGTAAAATATAGTATAATCCATTCCATCATCTCCTGGTTGAGTTAAGATTGCTCCTATTGCTAGGCCTGATGCATCAATATGAACATGGAATTTGATCAACCAGTTTGGAAACCTTAGGATTGGTGGTTCGACTGGTTTTCTTTTTAATTTTTTGAATGATATGTGGCATTCCTTTGTCTAGTTGAACTCTTGATCTTCCCTTAATAGTTCTTCAAGTGAATAGGTCATATCTGAATAATATATTATGAATTTTATGTAATAGCCTATGTGGCCAAGTAACACCCTGACTTGTTTTGGGTTTACTGGTGGTTTTAGGTTGAGGATAATTTTGATTGTTGAAAAGTCAACCTTAATACCTTCCTTACAGAAAATGTGCCCAAATAATATCCCTATAGGGGTGACAAATATGCATTTCTTGATGTTCAGGGATAGTTGAATTTGTCGACATCTCTCCAACATAAGCCTGAGCCATTTGCAATGATCCTTTAACATGGATTATATTGTCCAATCATCAAAGTATACTACCATGGTCTTGTAAATATATTCTTGAAATGTTTCGACAACAATTCTAGAAAATACTGCAGGTGCATTCTTTAATAAAAAAAGGCATAACCTTATAAGGGGTGAATCCACGGACCTGGGTAACACTTTTTGGCAAGCGCATCTTGCCAAAAACAAAAAAACATACCTCGGTCGAGGGCTTTATAAACCCTCGACCGAGGTATTAAAACCTCGACCGAGGTTTTATAAAGCCCTCGACCGAGGTATTTTTCAGCCCTTGGTCGAGGTATTTATTAACCCTCGGTCGAGGTATTAAAACCTCGACCGAGGGTTAATAAATACCTCGACCGAGGTATGGACCTCGGTCGAGCTATGTAGCTCGACCGAGGTCTATGCCTCGGTCGAGGTATCTTTTTTTTAAAAAAATTATAAAATGGGGCCGCGGAGGCCCCATTTGTCATTTTCAATCGCTCGACCGAGGGACGGAGCTTGACCGAGGGACAGAGAACTCGACCGAGGTACAGCAACCATCGCTCCAAAGCAACCCATCTTTGTCACAATGTCAGAGCAAAGAGGTAACCATTTAAATTGTTTTTCAATTTAAATGGAATTTAAATTTTTTTTTT
>LPNX010891612.1:261391-271917 GCA_001517045.1 Pseudotsuga menziesii | reverse complement strand
ATATATATATATATATATATATATATATATATATATATATATATGTATGTATGTATATATAATTAAAAGGGCAAGAGAGACCAGCAAGATTTTTTCCCCTCTTTCTTTTGTTCCACCCTGGAACCCACACTACCGCTGTGGCTTTTCAGCTCTCATCCTCTTTCACTTCACCATGAATGCTGGACCGATCTCTCTTGGTCATGGCACTTAGTGTCTCTGGTCCATTTCAGACCTCTAAACCATGGAGTCTCTCCACATGGTTTGTCTCGGCTGCTACGACCTCCACAGTCCTACTAGCACCTTTTTCATTACCGCTCATTCCGAGCTCTCCAGGACAGTCACATGTCCACATGCACCTTTAGGATTCTCTCATAGTCCTCGCTTCCGGCGATACCTATATCCAAACATTGAATAGATTCACATGTTTAGTTTATTCTCATCAGTTTTATCTCTAAAAAAAGAGCTTAAAACATCATAACCAAATCATATACACATGTATATTCATAAGCAAAATAATCCAATACTTATATGTATTGTGCGTTTCCTCGTTGGTCCACAGGATCCTGCTTCGCCTTGCAAGCCTTGGGATCGCCTATGGACTTGGATTTTAGGTCAGCACACAAGCTGCTCCACAACATCAAATAATTAATGTCCAGCCAGTACATCCTCATGTCAACTGGGCTTGGAACTTTACCACAACCATTTCCAGGTCTAGGATCTACTATGGATCCTCAGGAACATAACAACCCAACATACACTTATATCAACAATACCCCTTACTCCGCAACCCCTCACAACAACCATTTACCTTTTACCTTTTACCTTTAGGGTGCAACACCCCACTGCATCTATTTATCCTGTCAACACAAGCAATATAAGCAAACTCATCAGCGTTATTGATCTAAAACTGTAATCATATTTCATATCATTCACTATCAAGTATTGAGACACCAGGAGTGTGTCCACTCCCTAGGGTGTAATCAATATTGAAAACCCTTTCATGATCCGCCATCGAAAAAGTGTGCACCCTTTCCCGGTGTTAGCCATGTAGGTCCTATTCATACTCAAGCAATCGGTCATAATGGATATTAAATCAAAACATGTTCTACATATTGAATTCAACAATCAAACATGCATATTCTCAGCAAGGGTCACATAACACTTATCCATTTGTCGATACAGTATGCCCTTGTTAAGGAGGAATGGGGGCTCCTTCTCTGAGTTAACAGTCCCTCGGTTTGCCATCCCAACTCCTTTTCACATTTCATGTTCACACATGTCTTACCGACATAATTTCTACCATCTCACTCATGTTGCTACCAAACATGTAGTGCAGATGAGACATTTCCAAAATGTCCAATGGCGTTTCACCCGAAACCCATTTCCAAGGGAAAACCTTCCCATGAAGTTTGGCTCTTGCAGGCCATCACACATGATCTTCCTGCAACATGCACCCCTGGCACATTCATCGAATAACCAAACAGTCAATCATTATCTGATAATACAATCCAAATTGATTGTTCCATAACCAAGCAATGACACTGGTAATCAAATTCAATAGGAAATTGCAATTCTGTCTACTACAGAAATTAGTTTGCTTCTAACATAATACAAATACCCACTTACAATGCGTCCTCCTGACACAATCTTATGCAAACCAATAGTGATTATTAGTCATCCGCAATTTCTTAAATCCAAAATTCACAATTCAAATTTAACAACCTATTATGCATACCAAATAGTTTTACAGCCATAAGACTCTTCTCATAAGGTTTGGCTCTTTCACATGGTAGATTCTGGCATTGGTCAGGGTCTTACCTCTCACTGCCATGCTATAAATAATCGACCTAAAACCTGAGCTTCAATCAACCAACACTTGGTAAGTCTGGATGCATATAAACTTCTCATTGCTACAACCATCACTGAAGCATTTTCAGAATTTATAAAATTCAAATACTTCCAACTGTTAGTCACATCAATATTACCAAAACTCATTTACTTCATGCAATCATTATCATACTAACGTTTGCAAGGCATAGTCACATCATTCATGCAATTAAATGAAATGTTTAGATAGTCCTTACTTCACAAGCATATCATTTGTACCACCTTGCTCTTCCATAGAGCATTTCTGGCAGCCAATTGATCATGACTATCCTGTATTCACAACAACCTTTGAAATGGTTCCTGAATTGTCATCAATTCATCATTTCAGCCAGTAGTTATTCATAATATCACATGCACTCATCTCAATGCATTCATGCAATGCATCACAACATTTGCACCTATACTTATGCAATCAGTCACTCACACCCTTCATATGCATGCATTCAATGCATGACTACAAGATTCATAAAATATTTTTAATGCATATCCACTCAATGCTACCTTGCATTGATTCGGGAATACTATTGATTCGACACACCATGCATGGCCTAACCATGACTACTTCATATAGGATGCATTACTACAATCAAGAGCATCAGCATATACAGGCATGACACCTTTATATATTCAAATATCCACATGGTATGAGGTCTCTTACCTTTACCACTCCTTGGAATTTGTTATAATCAACTCTTACCTTCATGGGTCGTACTTACACCCTTGACATTACTAATTTGGTTGGTATCTTGCAGGAGATTGCAGACTTTGCTCACCAACTTTTGATTATGGACTGGTTGCCTTATCCCTTTCTTCATAGGGTTGCTGGTCACATTCATCAGCATCAGCAACATATTCAGCTAGGCCCATGTTGTCATTGGTTTTTCCACTAATTCCAACACCAATGCAATAGTTATCATTAGTGGCTCATTATAATATATAATTTTCACTATTCTTACCAACATGTAATATCCTATGCATGCAATACATATCCTCATACATTTCAAGTATAAAACTTAGGAAATGTAGTTATAATCAACAAGATAGGGTTTTAAGGAAACTTCCCTTTTCAAGTCCCTCATCTTTGCATGGAATTCCTCTTCCACACAACAGTTGGTTAGCCTTCATAGTCCTTGCTACCTCTGGGCATGCAACTTTCCAGATTTGTCCATTCGATAGCGGAGGCCGTCATTAGCACTTTGCTGCTCCATGCTCAGATTCTGATGACTTTTCCTTGTTCCCTACTGGATAAGCTTTCCAACGCCTATCCACATGCTTCATTCCGACCTTGGGTGTGAAAACCACACCACTTCTAAAAATGAATATTTTCACCAAATCTCAGCATTTTACACACAACTGCATTTTGGACTGGGTGCCAACTTCAGCCCTGTAGACCCACTGAAAAACTGCTGAAAAATCCTGTTGAAAGACAGTCGAAATCTGCTGGAAAATCCCACTTGAAAATCTCAAAATTTCCTCTGCAGAATCGACTCTCATTTGGACTATCAGTCCGATGTTTCGGCAGTCGAAACAACTAATTTCCTCCACTGCTCATCGGTTGTTGGATCCACTAAGCACTACGCATCGACGATCCGATCTTCTATTTTTTTTCGACGTGTCGGATTCGTAGTCATCTAGGCAGCCGCAACGGCGGACATTCAATCCACTTACTTCATCCGATGTCGCTCATCGGCTGTCCAATCAACTAAATTTTTTCGACGTTTCGGGTCGATCCTCCTTTGGCTTCCGGCGTATTGGCGGATCGATCCTCTAAAGTTTTCCGATGTTTTCTATACTTAGAAAAATTTTCTTCTTTTTCGGAAATATTTCTTCTTTCTTCTACCATCGCATCAGCTGGTCGATCGTCTAAGCTTCACCGATGTTTCGGTGATCTTCAGTAGATCTCTACCGAAACTCTGGCTCCTTCTTCAACTAATTTCTCTGAAACTTTCTCTTTTCTTCTGCCGCTGCACCGCAAACTCATCTTCTATTTTTCTCCGCTACTTGTCGCTGCATCGGCTCCTCAATCGGCTAACTTTTTCCGACAGCTCCCATACTTAGACGAATTTTAAACTTTTTCAAAATTTTCATCTTTCTACTTTCTTCCGCTGAGGGCATCGGAAGTCCTTTCTGCTAACTGAGCCGACGTATTGGCTGCTCAAACAGATAACTTTCGCTGCTTGATCGGATCCATTTCCTTCTTTCTGTCAGCCAAATTGTTCCTTCCGCAGCCGCAATGGCGGAACATGATCCTTGATTTTCTTCCGATTGGTGAACTGATTTGACCGGCATCGACAGTATTTTCTCATCGGCAGGCTAGTGCTTTTGGCTTCCGCAATGGCGGAACATCAAACCACTATCTTCTTCCGATAGCTGACGATTTCTATACTTAGAATTTTTTTTCAACTTTGCTTCATGCGTCGACGGTTAGAGGCCTTACCCGTCGGACACGTAGTTGTTTAGCCATCCGCAACGACAGATTCTCGAACAATTATTTTCTTCCGACGGACGCTGAACAATTAGAAAAATTTCCGCGATTTTCTTCCCAACTGTCCCGTCGGGCATGCTTCTGCCTAGTTCTTCTGCTACATCGGAAGTCCGTTGCACTAAGTGTTCCGACGGCTCAAACACTTAGACAAATTTTTTTAAAATTTTTCAAAATTCTCCCTCCAACTATCCTCTGTCAGAGGTGCTTCCGTCTAGCTCTTCCACTATGTCGGAAGTCTTTCCGACTAGCCCTTCCGCTATATCAGAAGTCTGTTCCACTAACTCTTCTGCTACGTCGGAAGCCTTTTCAACTAAGTGTTCCGACTGTTCAACATTTAGGCAAATTTTTGGAAGTTTTCCTATCATCAAATTTTTGATCTTTGTTGGGCAGAAAGAAATCCTGCCACTGTCACTGCATCTTGGTGGTCCATGCAATCCCATGCTGCAACATCACTGGATCTAGATCATCATCACTAGACTGGATCTGGATCATCACTGGATCTGGATCATCACTAGATCTAGATCATCTCTCGATTTGGATCATAACTGCTGGATCTAGATCATCATTTGATTTGGATCTCTCGGAGTCATCATAACTGGATCTGGATCATAGCTCGATCTAGATCTCATCTAGTCATCATCATGTGTGCTATCTCGTCATAGGAAGTTCTACAGAGCCAACTTTATTTCATGCTAGTTGTAGGCCTAGCCATCAGGTAGGTCTTTTCCCAGCACTTACATCTAACCTACTTGTTAGAAAGGCATGCCTAGCACTCACATCTAATCATGTAGTAAGATACAATCACATCAGAAAGGCCCAACACTCACATTCACTAGCATGATAGGACATCACATCACTAACATCTATGTAAATGATTCAGCACTTATATCTGACCTGGAAGGAACTGAATCCTCTCACCATCACCAGAAAGGCTTGCACTCACATCTAACATGGAAGGAACTAAATCCTCTCACCATGACAGAATGGCCTACACTCACATCTGACATGGAAGGAACTGAATCCTCTCAGCATGGAAGAATGGCCTGCACTCACATTTGACATGGAAGGAACTGAATCCTCTCACCATGATAGAATGGCCTACACTCACATCTGACATGGAAGGAATTGAATCCTCTCACCATGACAGAATGTCTCAGTCATTACATTTGACCTGCTCGTCAGAATGGCTTTGGGACTCGTCACTTTCCCTTTGAGGAAACCTGTCACGTCCCCAACCCTCCGACAGGCGAAGAGGACGCGACCAACACCAAGCATACGGGCAAACAATTCCATGAACATGGACCAACAGACAAAACATCAATGCTGAAATTAAAACAAGCTTAACAGAATGCATACTAAGATGCATAATCACTCAACATACAAAAATGCAGAGTTCTCAATCATACGGACGAAGCAACACATAAACATTCTAGCATCAACATGTCCATCATAATCCGTGAAACAATAGATTAAATTGCGGAGATGAATTAATCAACAGTCGGGAGTACTTATCTTTTAATGAAGAACTCGCCCGTAACCAACTACGTCGTTGCAATGTTCCACCCAACCATAGGCCAGCGTGCTCATCAATCTCTCAGCAACACTACTACCCCTGAGCTGGGCATGATTCCTCAAGGAATAAGGGTCAATGCAGGCTTACACATAGCCAAGGTTCACAAAGCAGCAAACCAACACAGTTGGGATTCACCAGGTCATCAAGGAGCTAGGAAAGGCTAATACTAAGCTGGTGGCCACAACACCAGCCTTCTCAAGCATACCCAGCCTCCACATTCCACTCACAACAGTCTGAATACTAACCACTGCATACCGCGACAACACAATCCCTTCATTGCTCTGTGAAGAAGGAAAAACAACCGGGTGACAGACCCAAACAAAAGGCGAGGCACAACCCAAGTCCAACCACACTCCAGATTTATTCTTGGCCCTAGCATGGCCAAAAAAAATCAGCAACAATGCACAACAACACCCAAAAGACGTCTGCAGCCTCAACACCAAGAAGCAACCCAAAACCAGGGCAAATCGACAGCCCAACCTCAAAATGAGTGATGGAAACAATCCACAGTCTCAAACAAAGGAGAAGCTGAAATCCTAGCGTGGACAGGGAAAACTCAGCAGTCACCCAACATCCATGAATCCATAGTGCACAGCTCCTCAACGCAATGTTGAAGAAGGTTACACAGACAGAAAAAGGGAATGGAACAAACTCCCATCCTGTACGCAAAGGAAAAGACATAGCCAGGAAAAACATGGAAGAAACCCACACACAGTCCGAAAATGAGAGAAGAAATCAAACTCCTTAGCACTGACAGAGGAAAACACAAGCGCATACCACAATAGACAACATACATGGCCACAATTGGCAAGGAGACATATACATACCATCGACACCGGCATGGAACACACAGGCGCATAGCCCCGAGCATGAATGGCTCCTGCACCCGAAAACTTGAGTGATAGCCATGATTTCACCCGCTCACTACGTGAGGAAATCCAACACAGAAATTCCTGTGTGTGAGAAGAAAGGATGCGACCATCCCTGCGTGAAGATGAACAACCACGGCTCTACGTGAGGATGCCAATTTCCCTAGACCATAATCGTGAAGGTGAATACCATGCATGAGGAAGAACATAAAGCGGCCTCTATGTGAGGAATGAACCAAGTCAAAACAATGGACGAATGAAAAAATAATGGAAGGTCGCCCCTCTGCCCCCAGCGACGTGAAGAGGAAGAATCCGCTGGTGGAGTGGGCGTGTGGGCAAGGATGGACAGTCCTACCACACCCACCACCACTCAGCATTAACTGCCCCAACTAACAAAGTAGGACATTAAAGAGGGTGGATGAGACAAGGGAAGATGACACAAGGCTTTCCCCCCTCCAAAGACCAAGGTTGGACATCCCCCACCCCTTATCCTTTGGAATCATGCCCTTTTCATTCAACGTTGCACTGCCGTAGCTGGTTGTGGTTTTATTTTATTTGATGTGCGTGTTTACATGATGCCACATTATAATGTGTCAGATAGCATGATATACCATCGACAACTATTCCTATTGCCAAAACATACACAACCAGGTCGATGGTGGGGATTTTGCCTTTAGCTCCTCACCATAATTAATTACATTATATACATCATGCAAAAGGGGTCAAAACCGGGGTGTGACAAAACCTCGATCTGGAGAAAAACAAGCTTCTCCCTGAAGTATCGGAACTTCACTCTGGCCAATGGCTTCATCAACACATCAGCTATCTGTTCCTCCGTTGCAACATACTGGAGCTTCACTACTCCCCTCTGCACCATATCCCGGATATAGTGATACTTGATCTCGATGTGCTTCGACTTGTCATGGAACACTGGATTCTGTGACAACTTCATGCAACTCTGGTTGTCACAATGTATACAAGTAACATCCATCTGAAGATCAAATAAATCAGACAATAGCTTCCTCAACCATACTGCCTCACAACTAGCTGAACAAGCTGTGACATACTCTGCTTCAGCTGTACTTAGTGCCACACAGGATTTCTTCCTGCTAAACCAAGAGATCACACCTGATCCCATACTGAAGGAACACCCTGAAGTGCTCTTCCTATCGATGGCACTACCTGCCCAATATGAATCAACATAACTCTCCAGGTTAATATTCTGATTCGCATTGTACTTGAGCCCATAATCAACTGTACCCCTTAGGTACCTCAGAATGTGCTTTGCGACAATCAAGTGAACATTTCTCGGATCTATCAAGAACTAGCTCAAGGTGTTCACAGCAAAGCAAATGTCTGGTCTCGTGTTCGTTAGGTACATCAATGATCCAATCATCTGACGATACATCGTAGCATCAACCAACTCTGATGAAGCATCACTCAACAGCTTAAGGTTCGATGCCATAGGTGTGGCCATAGTCTTGTAGTCCATGATCCCAAACCTCTTCAGGATCTCTACTGCATACTTCCCTTGTCCAAGGAAGATTCCATCCGCACTCTGCCACACTTCCATACCTAGAAAATAATGCATCATCCCCAAGTCCTTCATCTCGAACTCAGCAGCAAGATTTCTCTTCGTATCAGTAATCAACCCATCCATAACTGTCACAAACAGATCATATACATATAGTAGAAGCATCAATGGGTTTCCATCTTCAACCTTGTAGTAAAGGTTGGAATCTTCTTTACTCTTGCTAAAGCCCAAACTAGATATAAAGCTATCAATTATGCTGTACCATGTCTTGGGTGCCTATTTCAAACCGTACAGGGCTTTCTTCAATCTGCATACATGAGACTCCCTGTCATTTGTCTCAAAACCAAGTGACTGTTCTACATACACTTCCTCTTCCACTACACCATTTAAGAAAGCAGTCTTGACATCCATCTGGTGTATCTTCCATTTCATCACTGCAGCCAGAGCAAGTACTGATCTGATGGAAGTGTATTTGGCTACAGGTGCAAAGGTTTCTTCATAGTCTATTTCCTCTTTCTGAGAGAAACCTCGAGCTACAAATATTGCCTTATATTTTTCAATGCTACAGTCTATAGCATGTTTGATCTTGTAGATCCATTTGGAAGTTACAATTGACTTCCCTTCTGGTCTTGGGACAACATCCCAAACATCATTCTTCATGATCGATTGGTACTCTTCGATCATAGCATCCTTCCATTCTTTTTGTTCTGCCGCTTCTTCATAATTGGAAGGTCTACATACCCGGAACAGGATATGGTCCTCTTTCTTTCTCTGTGATTCTCTTCTGGAGCCCCATATCTTTATGCACCTTGGATAAGTTCTTGTACCCAAGCAGGTTTCCTCTTATGAGGATTCTTCTCGAGAGGTGGATCTATAGGTCTTTGTGGTTCTTCAAATTCTCGATCTTCTTCTCGAGTTTCTTCATTCATGATTGTATCATGAATTATGGGTGCTTCTGCTTCTTCAGGTTCTTTAGCGGGTCTCTTTCTGGATTTGTTGTAAGCTGTGTCTTCATCAAATGTCACATCCCTGCTGATGTCAATCTTCTTGTATCCTGGGAAATATATTATGTAAGCCTTCGAGCTTTCAGAGTATCCCACAAATATACCCTTCTTTCCTGAAGGATATAATTTAGTCCTCTTCTCTTTTAAAATGTGGATGTACACTGGATAGCCGAATATTCTGAGATGGCTGACTTCTGGTTTCTTACTGGAGAATACTTCTTCAGGAGTCTTGTTCTCGAGTACTCTATGTGGAGTACGGTTCTGTACATACACCGCTGTTTCGGTAGCTTCTTCCCAAAGATGCATAGGAAGGTCTTGATCATGAAGCATTGCTTTTGTAGATTCCATGATAGTTTTGTTCTTCCGTTCCACAATCCCATTCTGTTGTGGATTATAAGGAGTGGACAACTCCCTCTTAATCCCTAATTCTTTGCATAGCTCTTTGAATTCATTTGAAGTGAATTCTCTGCCATTATCTGATCGAATGGTCTTGATCTTCTTTTCAGTATGATTCTTGATTAAGGCTTTGAATTCCTTGAACTTACTGAATACTTTGTCTTTGTTCTTCATGAAGTAAACCCATGTCTTCCTATAAAAGTCATCAATAGAAGAAGCATAATATGCATACCCACTTAGAGAGTTTGATGACTTAGGACCTCATACATCGGAGTGGATGATTTCCAAGATTCCTTTTGATTTGATTTCACTGCTTGGAAATGTCTTCTATGTATTCTTTCCTTTCGCACATCCTTTGCAGACCCCATCATGTTTTGCTTGGATTTCTGGAAGACCTTCGATAGCTTTGCTTACAATAGGTAGTGCTTTGCAATGCACATGTGCAAGCCTTCTATTCCAACGTTCACTTGGATCTACTGTGTCATGGACCAAGGCTTGTTCTGGATGGCCCTTTAATTTGTACAATCCTCCTTCTTGTTCTCCAATCACTACCACATCATCGATAGTCTTTCCTTTTGGCCACATGATGACTTGACCATCTATGAATGCAACCCGCATTCCTTTTGCATATAATGCTGATATGGAGAGAAGGTTCTTCTTGAGTCCTGGAAAAAACAATACTTCTTTCATTGTTAGAGATTTTCTAGAGTCTAATTTATAGGAAGATTCCCCACTACCTTTTATTGGATATTGGTAGTCATCTCCTATCTTTACCTTG
>LPNX010891612.1:178084-261341 GCA_001517045.1 Pseudotsuga menziesii | reverse complement strand
ACAGTCTCACAAAGGATTCCTTGAATCCAGTCATATGTTTGGAAGCCCCACTATCTATAAGCCAATCATCACTTCCATGAGTAATGTTACCTGTGAGAGTGGATATTAGAACATATTCATCCTCGCTTGAAGAATCTTCACTTTCATATCTGGATCTCTTCCTGGATGGTTCATCATCCTCTCCAGCATGAGCATGATGTCTTCTTTTGTTTCTCTTTTTCATTATCTTCTGTTTGTTAGGACAATTCCTTGCATAGTGTCCTGCTTCATCACATGTATAGCATATGATCCTAGATACATCTTTTCTAGTGTTATCTTTGTGAGAGTGCTTACCTCTGGAGCTATGAGGTCTTCTTTTGTTTGACTTGGAATGAAACTTGGAGTGTACCGTGAGAGCTTGGTCTTCACTTCCCATCTTCTCTTCTCAAGCTGTTATCCAAGCTTCTTCTTGAGAGAACTCTTCCCATAGTTTGCTGAAATTGACTAGCTTCTTTCTAGCACATATTCCTTAGATGAAAGAATCCCATGACCTAGGAAGGCCATTCAATGTAGTCATTACAATCTCTGCATTTTCCACTTCTTCATCAACTTCTTCTAGTTTCTCTTTGATCTGAGAAAATATTGTGAAGTAAGATTGAATTGTTTCTGCATTCTGAATCTTCACATTCTTCAGTTGGTTTCTCAGGGTCATATTTCGGTTTATGTTCTTCCCTTCAAACAATTTGGTTAGGGCATCAAACATAGCTTTAGGTGTCTTGAGAGAGGACACCTGTGGGATAAGGTGATCCTTGATAGAATCAGCAATGATCCTATTTTCCATAACCATCTTCTTCTTATGTAAGGCCTTTGCTTCATCTCCCTCTGGAAGTGGAACCTCCTCATGGAAGTAGGAGTCTAACTCATTTTCTTCCAAGACCAGGGAGATCCTATACTTCCAGGCTCAGAAGTTATCATCTCCCTCAAGCTTTTCATCAAGCTTGGTATGATGAGACATATTAACTAAGAACCTCAAATGGAAATACAAAATATTTTAGATCTTACCAGGTTCAATATGTCGAATCTAAAACTTGAGCTGAAATCCTAAAGAGCTGGTTCAGGAGCAAATTAGGGTTTTGATTTTCCGGAGTTCTGTCCACCCAAATGCCTTGAAATTTGTCCCTAACTTTTATTTTGGGGAGGATATCAATCCAGACCTGGGCTCACTGAAAAATTCCTCTTCTGTGAAAATCCCTCATTTTCGATAGCAGTGATAGGTCCAAAACTAAAAAACCTCAGAATTGGTTTCTGCTTCTACATAAAGATGCGCCCTAAGGAGGAGAGTTATTCCACCTTACGTTTGCTGAAAATATGTGGAGGAAGATCCAAAAACTAGGAAGCCCTAGTTCCCGCAGCTGCACAGTGTCGTCTTCTCAGGTTAGCTCTGATACCATTTTAGTTTTTCAACATTAAGCTAGCATTATGTTAGGATCTTTACTGAGAGAACAACAAGTACAACAATCAAACACAAGAGACAATGAGCACAATTTTTTTCATCGGGGAAACCATAAATGGAGAAAACACCACAAATTCATTAGAGATAGAATCAACATAAGATGTAAAACCCCAAAACAGTAAGATGCACTCCTGATAGCAGTAATCTTCTTCTTGTCTAGCCCCAGCGTGTAACACCCTGGTTTTGACCCCATTGCATTAGATGTATATGATGTATATGTTGTAAATGATCATGGTGCAGAGCTAAAGGCCAAGGCCCCACCATTGATTGGTTATGCTATGTTTTGGATTTAAATTTGTCACCAATGGTATATCGGGGCATGCGGCATACATTTTAAGTTTTAGCATCATGTAAATATGCATCTTTAATTAAAGAACCCAACCATCTACGTTCGCGGCAACTAAATTGAGAAGGGGCATAATTTTCACAAGGATAAGGGTGGGGGATGTAAAACCTTGGGAAATGGGGGAAAAATCAATGTGTCATCTCTCCTTATTTTATTCCAACCACCACCATTAAGAAATAATGCTGTTAGCTGAGGCAGTTATGGCTAGGAGTGGAGTGTGGCAGGACTGTCAGTCCTTTCCCACACGTACACTCCACCAGCGAATTGAACCTCACGATGGGCAGAGGAATGAATACGCCTCTCATTCCACGCACTCCAGGACACCATTATTTCCCTGGTCTGTTCATCCTCACGTAGGAGCAGGAGTCTTGTTCATTCTCGTGCACAGGATTTTCCTGGTTTTACTCATGCAATTTTCCTCTACGGATTTTGTGGATGGTGTGGGTGTATACTTTCCTCACAGACTGATTCGTGGGTTGCTGTGGTTTCCCTTACATTGTAATTGTTGTGGCCTCCTTTACATTGGGGTCTGGTGCAAGTTTCCCCTATGCACAGGCTGGGAGACTGCATTTTCTTCCCCAGTGTGGGTTGCATAAGTTTTCCCCAATGGCTTAGTTTGTGCAGAATGGGCTGTTGTTTCCACTGTTTGTTGGGTGTGTATGTTGTTACGCTTTGGGTCTGCTATAGACTGTTTGGATTCATTTCCCCTGTTAAGCTGTAATTGCTGATTGTTGGCATGAGTGCCATGGTTGGTCTTTGGACTATATTGGGGAGCAGGGATGGGGGCTTGGTTTGCTTGATAAACCTGGTGTGTTTGGAAACCACATAGATAGAGCTAGAGGTCTGGCTTTATTCTCCACAACCCCTGAATAGAACTGGAAGGGAAGGCAGGGCCTGAGGGACTGTGTAGCAGAGAAGTGACTGATTCCTTGTGTTGGGTGTGTGTGGGTGTCTTAGAAGTCAGGCTAGTTCTGGTGTAGGTGTTCCTAGCTCTATAATGGGCTCACCAGCTTAGCATTTAGCCTTTCCCAGCTCCTTGATGGTCTGATAAACCTAACCATGTTGGCTGGGCTATCTTGTTGATGGCCTGATAAACCCAACTTTGTTGGCTTGGCTATGTTTTTTGTATCCTTGGCTATGTGTAAGCCTGCTTGGTCCTTATTCCTTGTAGAATCATTCCCAACTTGGGGGTGGCAACGTTGCTAAGAGATTAAAGAGCACGCTGGCCTATGGTTGGGTGGAACATTTCAACGACGTAGCTGGTTGCGAAATGAGTTCTTATAAGATAAGTATCCTTGTCTATTTTACTTTTGCATTCTTATTTACTGTTAATGACTATGATGAACATGTTGAATGAATGCTTGTATGAATGAATGTTGCTTCCGCTGTGTATGATAAACAATTGCATCTGTGCATGTTCTAGTTCAAATCATTCTGTTTCACCATTTCAGCTCTTTATGAATTCACATGTTCATGGGGCTAGTAGCCCAGATGGTTAACGCCATGGTAGCGTCCTCTTCGTCGGTTGGAGGGTCAGGGATGTTACACAGTGTCTTCTCCTTCCTCAACTATGCGCTACACTTGAGTGTGTGAGTGATGTGTACTAAATAGAGACCCCGACTCTCTATTTATACTAATCCCGATATGACTAAAACCCTACTAGGGCCGAAATCTACTAGGAGAGTCTAATAACCCTAGTGCCCCAGAACTGTGGTTACTTTAACCCTTACACAATCAGAGGGTTACCCACTATGACTTGACATGACTTGTTTACATTATTGATTCTCCTGATCGGAACATAGAGGCATGACAACATGACTCAATTACATAATAGATACATCCCGTAATAAACATCGGGTTACAATACATAAGATACATAGATGAATACATTCTGAAGTTACAAATACATCAACATATTTCACTCTCAAAATTGGCTAAGGCAAGAAACTAGTGATCCACTAGCTCTCTCTCTTCACAAATGAAAATTTCTCAAATGATCAAAAGCCATTATATAGGTTGATCCATGTATTTTATAAACATACTTAGCCTTCTAAGGTTACCAATCCATATAAAAACTCAAGCCAATTAAAGCTAGGGTGTGTGCTCAATATTTTCCATGTATCCTCCCTTCCATAGCCTTACATCTTCCCCCAATTCGCGTAGGGACCCATTGAGCATCCCAAAATCACATGAGATCTTTCTTGGATGCTCTATTTATGCATGAAATGTCATAATGGTCATATGTCATCTTTCAGGTCTGAAATATATCATAAATTTCATACAATATTCATCATTGGTGTCATGGATGTTAGGGAATCCAACCCAAGTGTCCAAGAAGCTCCCATTTGACTCTTCCTCTCCCATGTAATTTACATTTCCTTATATATTTTACCTATGATTCATATCTCCAAGTGTATTAGCCTTCTAACTCATCTAAGAACATTAGGCTTCCTAGGGATTTGAAATTGCAAGAGAAGGATGTCATGTGGCAAAGAAAGTCTAGCTTGTGTGGGCCCCATAATCTCCATGCTCCCTTTCCACTTCAATTTTATCTTGTGTTTATTTAATTAGATCCATTATTAAATATTTATTCCATTCTAATTTCTAAACATAATTTATTAGCTACCTTATTAAAATTCCAATTGTACCCATCCAACCTAGGGAACTAGTAGGATTGATGGAATTGTCTTGTTATGCAATTATTTGAATGGGGACATTACACATAAATACTAATCTCT
Source organism: Pseudotsuga menziesii (assembly GCA_001517045.1). Taxonomy (NCBI): domain Eukaryota; kingdom Viridiplantae; phylum Streptophyta; class Pinopsida; order Pinales; family Pinaceae; genus Pseudotsuga; species Pseudotsuga menziesii. The sequence continues at coordinate 256,765 of LPNX010891612.1, read as the reverse complement.
TTGAATGTAGTCCAAGGATATAGGAGATATATAATGAATTCGATGAATAATTTGCAAACATATATGGTAGCATGACAATAGATAGAGACCCATCATCACGCACAATAAAGGGAATGACGAGAAAATCCAAGAAAAATATTTCTCTAGATTTTCTTTAGATTCATAAGTTAATCCCCCTAAGCATGTACATCACTCATATTTCCTCTTTAGAATCCTTTTCAACACTCTAGAATTGTAAGAAATTCCTATAAATGAAATTATTGGGGATTTCTTGGAGTTATCGTTAGCTTAATGATTCCTCAAACTAGTAAGTGTAGAATACTTTAATTTTTGGATAATATTCATAATGTTGACTCTTTGAATTAAACATTATATGATAGCTCAATTACATGCACCTAAATAATGTTATGGAAACCCAATATTAATTGAGGGAATTACATGGTTTCACTATTTTTATGACTTCACATAAGAAATTTTGTTGAGCTAGTGTTGGTTAGGGTAGAAATAGTATATATTTTATTTTATTTCTCACTTTTTGAATAAGATTTTAGCTTGGTTTATTTAGTTTTATATAAATTTATCTAATGTTTTAGGTTTTGTTTTATGATGGAACAATTTTCCAATATCTACTTTTTCATAGTAGTTTTACTCCTTTGAATAATTCAACCTTCATGACAAGTATTTTTCATTGTCTTGGTTTTAAACTTAAAGTTAGTTTGATTTTTAGTTTGTCTCCGATTTCACAAGTAACACATTTGTAGGATCCCTTTCATAAAAGTATGAAATAATAATTTAATCTTTTGTATTATTCAGTTTGACACAGAGAACCAAAATTTGGTAAGTTGGAGTTCACAATTAGGAATTGTTAAATAGGTATGTGTTTTCCTCATTAAAGATGTTGGATTTTTTAAAAGGACTAATCACAGTTCAGTTTGAAGAAGGACAACATTTTAATGAACTGTATCACGATAAGAGATTGCCATTAGTATGCCCATGTGATGATGTCACTATGATTTCGATTTTTTCCCTATACATTGATCTATTCTAGTCAAAAGATAAGTTGATTTCTCCATGAAGGAATTCTTAGATATAGTAATGGATCATACATGATTATTAGTTAATTAATTTGAGGAATTATACATAATAAAATTCATTTTATTATTTTATTATCAACTTAGATTTTTTTTATAGATGGAACATGTCTCGGGAAAACCACAAGTACTTCCCTTCATTTTTAGGATGGTACGCAAGTTAAGACATCGACTCTGATTACAGGGCCTAACCCGATGGGGACATCAAATGAGCCCTTTTGTATAACCACCCAAGGATTTGACCCCGAGACCTACTGCTTACAAATACAACTCTCAACCACTCAAGATGACCCACTAGGATATCAACCTGTAATATTCTTGTCCCATGAATGTCATTTGTAGTATCTAAAATATAATATTATGTATTTCTATGAAATCTAGGAAATAATGTATTGATTATTTGACTTTTCTTCACATAATCAAAGGAATTAGTCTTGATTGCATATATCCTAAGCTATAGATCCATAGACCAGAAGCACAAAATCATCACATTTATGATTTATTTGAAGGCTTTAGCACATTTCACAATGGTTTGGGCATTATTCTATGAACCAATTCAAATTAATGAAATTGGTGTTGAGAAATCTAATCATAGATATACCTTTGATCTTATCCATATTCAAGAGTTAAATAATGTATGATAAGGAATTGATATTTCTCCTACTAAATATTATTTTTTGATATGTAATGCCTTGTTAATGATAGCATGAAATAGAGCTTGTGGGTATCATTTATCTAAATGTGCTATATTGTTTTAGAGATGGAACCTGGTCAATTTTCAGGCACACAAAATCTATAATCTAATATGAAATAGGTGATAGGTACTGAAGCTTTTCCATCATTGAAAATGGAACAATCAACCCTAAGACTACTAAAAATCTAATAACTATGTTACTTTTGAAAGGATTGATACTTTGATTCTCTATTGAAGAGAATGGGAAGACACGAGATATAGAAGAAAATGTGTTTTCTCATAATCCTCCACATTCAAGAAGATGAAAACCATTGTTAAAACTCATAAGTTATGACAAATCACATTACTCCTCAAAATCAAAGATAATTATCTTAAACACATACCATTTTACCAATGCATAAATAAAAATAAATAAATAAATAATGTAATGCCACTAGTTTGACCCTTGAAACAAATATAGAATCAAGGTATGCAAATGATGCAAGTATTTCTTAGATAGTCAATGTGTCTAGCTTGCTGATCCAATTGAAATGTTATATAAATATTGTTTTGATAAATAATATAAATTTTCAAATATGGTTGTGTAACTGGCACAGAAGGGACTATCATTTCCACTAGAGGATAGAAGGAGAGGGGGCATAGGGGGTATTGAAAGCTTGATTTTGAAAAGTGGTAGCCATAGATAAAATCCAACTGCTTCCATGATCCTTGAATGATCTAATTAATTCCTTTTGAATGTTTCACTACATAATTAATTTTAGTGCGAGGTTGGTGGGAGAACTCTTTTCATTCAGTTAAAAAAGCATGGGGGTACATGTTCTTCTATAATACTGATTAATCCCATTTATCCATGTCTAGAAGTTATGTCAAGGATTCATGTTGATTTACCGTCTATCCTACCTAGGGAGTCATAACCACTGACCTTACCTTTTCACATATGCACTCTCATATACACATCCTGAATTCACCCTTATGCAGAGACTTACACACCTCGTTGATACATGCTCCTATGTAGACACTTACACACAAAACTTTTCCCATACATTTTTGTCACAGTTGACACTCTCAATTTTCCTAGTTTGAACAGATTCCCACCCTCGTATGCACTTGTAAAGATGGATTTCCCATGTTGGGACTCAGATTGATGAATGAGATGATTGATCCTAAAAGGACACTGGGTGGGAAATATAATGTTACCTTGCATTCATATCATTTTACTCTTTCATTTATATCATTTTACTCTTGAATTTATATCTCCATAACCTTACATTCAATCTCATTTACGCTCATAGAGACACCATTATAGACACCATGACCTCTTTTTTTAGACTTACATAGACCCCAAACTACACAAAAACTCACCTTTGATGTCACAAAGTCTTACCTTCAAATACACAAAGACCTACCCTTCTGTTCAAACCCTACTTTATGCAGAGACCTTCATCACTCAATCCATTACTTGTATTGATAACTAGACACTGGTGAACCCAAATTTGAAACTGGGATTGTAGATTGAGAATAAACAAATACGACGATAATTGATCCTTCATTCTTGATGCATTACCCATTGATTTATGACACTTGTACATGCCAAAGAATCCATGTATTAAGGGTACAGTTAGATATGGAATGTATAGGAAACCAGTTGGACACTTTCTATGCAAACACTAAAAACACTTGGTAATATAGATCACCTAAGTGAACCCGTCATGGGTGAATGAGATTCTTGATATTGGAATTTGTTGTTCAAGGAAGTTATTTTGGAGCCATTGGTATTCAAGTTGAGTGATACAGTGGGATACTGGTATATCTCAAGTAGTAGGAAACCAATTGAACTACTTCTATTCACACACTGGAAATAGTACTTTGCAGGATGGATTTCCTGAGTAAACCTTGGATGGGTGAAAGGGATGCCTAATCCTAAAAGGTAAGTTTTTGTGGTAGCTACTATGGAGCCATGTTTATTCTAGATAAGTGAGACTATTGTAGATATTTGTACGAGAATCTTGATGAACATGGAGAATAATGGGTTATGGGAAAAGAGATGGAATCTTATAGGATTTTCCTTCACCCTTATAAAATAATATCATGACTTGAGGGTGGGCTCTCATAAAAAAAATATGATGTATAGAGTCCCTAATGTTGGGTGTAAAATTGTGCTTACACAATGAGCTTCTTGGATATTTTTTCCATATAAGTATATCTTTGTATTTGAACTAATAAGTTGTTGTTTGATGTGCAATAAATTATGTTAATTTATATGATGGATTATGCTAGTAAATGCATGTGATGTTGTGTGTGGAATGAGATTTATTTATATTTTTGTTCTACCTTATTTTTGTTACACTTTTGCACACTATTACTCTTTTTTCTGAATTTGTATATGACCCTTAGGTTTAATTTTGAACCTTTAATCATTTATATCCCCGTATACGTTGTTCGAATTATGTATGAGGATGTTACAATACATCACTATATATGCCAATAGATTCCTGACATATTGAATTTAGAAACATTTTAGGATCTATACCCATACATTTCATAGGATAATGATTAGTTTAATACCATAGGTAAGACATGTATACCTTTTTGAGAATCCATCAATTTAAAATATGTTCAACAAAATATACTACACTTAATTTATATGACCATGAGGAGATAACATATTTGATACTCTCCTTATTTTGATCACAACATATTTATCTGAAAGAGGTGATAGAAAGAATTGTATCTTTCGATGACCATGTTCATTGAAGACAATGAACCCACCAACCTCATATAAAATATATGGCATGTGTTTTCTTGTGAAGGTTGAATAATACTCAAAATTAGTTTAGAATGTCAAGGAGAGTTAGAAACAAATCTATAATCAATTGTAATACATAAAAAAAAGAGACTATTGCTTGATACAAGAATTATATTTAGTAAAAATCCCTTTGAATAAAAATTAATTGTCAATTTTCAGGTGTACAGATTATTTATGATTCCTTCCTTGTGTTATTGGATTATCATATTAACTTTAATGAAATAAGTGGGAATTGACCAAAATCATGTGTTTCTCAAACTATTCACCAAAACCTATAAGCTTTTCATACCTCTTGCTATGACTCATTTTTTGTTGATTTAATTATCTGAACATTACACTGCATGATATCCCATCTATTGAGACTTTATTCAAGTCCAAAGATTAATTATACTTAATCCCCAAATAATTTCTATTAGAACCAAAGGTTATGCAGGTTCATCACATCATTGGATCTTCTAGAGATAATTAGTCTAAAGAGAATAGTTGACTAGCAGATTAGTTGATTGTAGGCTCAATTGAGAGATCAACTAATTAGTTTATTGAATGGTCAACAAGGCCATGATTGGATCAAAGACAAAAACAAACTAATATATGGGACGTTGCATATTTCAAGGAAACAGTTAGAACCAATGACCCCTATTTTTGGATTCGATCATCCTCACTTCAAGGGAATTTTTAAGAAATGGAGTCTATTAAAGAATGGACGTTTGGGTTGTATTGATATTGATTTGTGAATATTGAATGGATTGTGATGTTTTGATCATAATCAATCATGATCAAATTATTTAATGGTGTCTTTAGACACTATCCATCTTCTTGTAATATTTAATTAATATTTAATTTTTTCCTATTATTCAATTGCAGAGGGTTCCCTAACATGGTACCAAAGATATTACATTTGACATAGCCCATTTTCTATGAATCATGTTGAGTCAAATATAGGGTTGATCAAATTTGGATGAATATTTATTAGCTAATATATTTTCATTTGAATTTGTATCATTTTTTTTTATCAAAATCATGGCTTCCAAGATAAAACATGTTATTCTAAATGGGCATAACTATGCAATCTAGGCTCCATATATGGAAAATTTGTTGAATATCAAGGGAGTATGGAAATATACTAAGTATGATATTGTAGATCCAATTGATGAATAGGATAAGTTTTTCATCAATAAAAATAAGTATGAGTCTATTGGGTTCATTATGATCTACATTTCAAGGGAGACTTTATTTCATACAAGCAGGATTGTCCCTCGTCATCTCATTTGGAGTAAGTTGAAGTCATTGTTTGATATGGGTTAATTAAATTCAAGTGACGGATATAGATAAAGAGTTGATATCTCATTTAGAACATAATTTATTTGAAAGGATTGAGGACTATTTGGCTCGCATCAAGAATCTAGATTTGAAACTAGGGAAATGTGGTCAGAGTTTTCTGAAAAAAGGATGGACAACTCATGGAACTGGGCTTGATGAATTTGAGGACACCTTATGATGTATCCTTAGCTTCATTTAATACCAAATGGATATCACACAAAAAAATGGTAAGGATTTCACCTTTGATAAATTTTGTGACTTATCGATTAAGAATCAACCAAAATTGCTTGATGAAGGGAGGCTTGGTAGAGAACAATAGGCTCAATTGCTTCAAAGAAAGCTCAAGAAGACTTATAAAGAATGTGTTCAACTATATTAATGAACATAGTGTATCAATAATCCTACTAAAGGTAAAAATGACAATTTTATGTCAACTAGAAGAATAGAACGAATAAATGCCATTACTACAGTGGAAAGGTGGGTCATGTGGAAACAAACTACTACAGAAGAAAACTGACTTGGAAGCAAAGGTCAAGAATATTGAAGAAGGCATGTAAAATGGTTTTTTCATTAATCAACCTGTGTAAAAATTGAAGTTGTTAATTTGGACTTCCTAGTAATCACATGCTTGCACCACTCATACTAAATCGATAGTCGATTTTTGCTACACACAACACATGGATAAGTATGCTTCTATGTTCTCTTGATTAAGTGGAGATCTAGAACATAATATTTATGTAGGTGATTATTATGATCTCATGGTTGTTGGAAGTATCAATGTTGAATTGAGGCATGGTCAAATATCTAATTTCTAGCATGTACCTAGGTTGAGCACAAACTTGTTGCTGGTTGTGCAACTTACACAGTCTAAGAATATTATTGAGTTTTGGCCAGATTTGTTTATTGTAAAGGATCTAAAGCTTGTGGGTGGGAAGACTCTTTCTTTAGGATATTTAGATCCCAAATATGGAATATACAATATTTATGAATCTCAAAGGAATTATTTCTGATCGGCTGGACTTACTTCTCAAACTGGCAAAAGAAGTCAAATTTATGACTCATTACTCAGATCGACAACATAAGTCAAATTTGGCATCGACCACTTGGACATCAGAACTTTTGAATTTTGGAGATGATAGTAAAAAAGATATGGTTACGGGTATCCCAAATATTATTCAATTGGATGTATTTTGTATAGGACGTGTGCTTGGAAATAATCATTAGGAAACCTTTGATTCCATGAAATCATGGTGAGCACAAGACCGATTGGAATGTGTACACACTACTCTCTTATGCATGAAAAAAAAACATTAGTAGGTGAAAAGTATATTTTAACCTTCATTGATGATTTATCAATATTAACATGGTTATATTTCTTGCAAAATAAGAGTCATGTATTTGAAAGATTTAAGAAATTTAGGGAATTCACTAAGAAGCAATGTGGTCATCCAATCAGATGCTTGAGAACATACAATGGCTCCTAAATTATAACCAATAACTCTAGTTTCCCATTAAACAACTCCACTATCATCAACATAAATGTCAACTTTCCTTTGGACTTATCTTAGCAAGAAGGAACTGACTACATAGAAACATTTTCTCCTATTGGAAATATGAACTCTGTTAGACTAGTTATTTCCCTTGGTAATCAATTTAGATGGGAGATTCATAAAATGGAGGTTAAAAGTTCATTTATTCATGAAGATTTGTCTAGAGAAATATTTATAGAAAAACCTCCCAGTTTGTTATATATTCTCTCCTTTTTTGTCGATTGAAGAATTCATTATATGGTTTAAAACAGGCACCCGATGCTTGGTATCAGAAGTTCGATTGTTTCTTTATCAATATTGGATTCAAACATTGTGAATCTAATCATAGTATTTATGTATTACATGTTCATGGATATAATTTTATTTTGGAATTAATTTATGTTGATGACTTATTCATAACAAGAAATAATATCAATATGATTTTGGGTTTGGAGAAACAACTTGCAAATAAATTTGAAATGATTTTTCTTTGTTTGTTTCATTTCTTTCTTGGCATTCAAATTTTCCAAATGGAAGATGATATCTTTCTTTCTCAACCAAAATATTCTTTAGACCATTTGAAACAATTCAAAATGGATGATTGTAAGTCTTTTCCTACACCTGATTAGTTAAGCATTAAACTGTATAAGGATTGTGAATCTCTTTGATACATTGACACTTTTTATCGATAGTTGGTAATAGCCTAAACTAATTAACTCATAAAAAACTGATCTCTCCTTTTTTTATTAACATGGTTTCTCAGTTAATCTAGGATCCTAGATAAAGCCACTAAAAGCATGGAAAGATAATTGTTTCCTATATTAATTGGGTAGTGTTGGAACCAAAGGTTATTTAGGTTCATCACACATCTAGAGATTTTGGAGACAACCATTTGAAAGACAACAACCAAATAGAATAGAAATTGTCTAGAGGCTCGACTAAGTGGTCAACTAATGAATCAATTGAATTGTCAAATAGGGTATGGTAAAATCCACTAGAGAATATGATTAATCTATGGGATGTTATAGATTTTGTGGGAATGGTTACAACCAATGACCCTATCTATGGACCAGATCATCCTAACTTCAAGGGAGTTTGTTAGATATATAGACTATTAAAGAATTACCCTATGGTTTGTATTGATATCAATTTTTGAATATTAAATAACTCATTTGTATTTTCAATTCATAATGCACTATGCTTGAGTGATATAACAATGTCTTTAGACACTGCCCATGTTCTTGTAATATTTACTCCTTTTTCTATCCTTTGTTTTATGTCCTATTTTTAACTTGGATAAGGTTCCCCAACAATTTATTTAGCATTCTAAGACATTTAACATATGTGTACCAAAGGTTAGTTGAGGTTAGGATATGGTTTCATAGTTGGTTTTATTACTTCCCTGCTTTTCAAGATTAAATATTTTCATTTAGTTTTAATTCTAGTTTCACTTTATTGGTCCTTAGGACCACTAAAGTACATAGTTAGTGGTTGAATTTTTTATTTTTTATTTCACTTGTCCTATATGTGTGTGTGTGTTCTAATAGGAATATACCCACCAACCTAAATAAAGAGTGATCATTAACTCTTTCCGGGGAACTTTCTTTACATCAAAATTGATACAAGGGATTTCACCCTTAGAATTTTTTTTTTTTACATTTCATACAAAAATTCCTGTATTCATCCTCATGCCATTTATGGCTGCAGTTCTCATAATATGTTTCAACTTACAAAAAAATGGTTTCCAAAATTGTACATCACCATTTTATGAGTGTTCTTCTAATCTTCCTTTACTTCTTCTTACTCCAAAAGGACTGAAGCTAACAACAGTGCAAGTTTCGACGGTTTGTATGCCTCCATGTTTAATTCTCTCTAAACATGTGTTATGCTAAGTGTTGAGAAGAGATCAAGAAGCCTTATGATTTCTCTCAAAAGTTGTTGTAAATGAGGATCCAGATGATTTATCTTGTTAGATACTTGGTTTCAAAAATTTAAAGATCAAAATGACCAGATAGAGGGTACCCCAGAATATCTGAAGAAGTTTGTCGCCATCTGTTGGGTGTTATAATGACTTAAATAATCCACCTAATATTTAATTATCGACCAAGGTTGGTAGAATTCAAGTTGACATAAAGTATATGCGAAGGTAGAGGAGTTCCTAGGGCATTGTAGAAATATTTTAACAAATAAAAGATCGAAATATCTTTCAAAATGAAAAACCAAGTCAAACTCCTATAAATTCAGCTTATTAAGACAATTATACTGGAACAAAATACTAGACCAGAGACGTATCAAGCTATACTACTCTACTTTATAAACACATACTGAAAGTAAGGATATGAACAATAACAAAGAAATAAAACTTTCCTGGTAATCAAATATTCCACTTCTTAATCTAAGAATTAGAAATTTTTTATAAACAAGTTCAGAAACTAAGTATACAAGGAAACAAAATTACAACACTAGATATATTTCACAAACTGCAACAACTAGACTATAAATGCAATTAACAACTGTACATAATAGCTAAACTAAACTATCTAGTTCCACTCTCCTTGGTTGTTCTGAGGATAAGCATTCACTGTGATTGGAACATGAGTGGGAGTGGTATCAAAATAACTTTCAAAAGAAGTAAAGAAACTAAACGGAATCAAATCTAATTTAACTTCTACAAATATGTGCAAACGAAGGAATGTCCAATTATAGGTGATAGTAAACATGATGATCTATTCGATAAGCAAATCATTCTAGCTTATAACCAATTCAAATGTAAAGAAAATATAGCTTATAGAAAAATAACAAACCTTAATAAAAGAAGCAAGTAGAAAACTTAATAAAGATAACTCATTTAAGTCCTACTCTCTAAGTCTTTTTAGTAATCACAGAGTGAAATAAAAAGGTCCTACTACTATAACCAACCTACAAAGTTCTAGTATACTTTCCTAACATTGACATATTTAACCCTAAACTCTCTATAGAAAAGGATAAATCATTCCAAACCAAATATATAATTACAAGTTATTTCAACAATACTGAAGCAAGAAATAAAAAACCACAATAAACCAAATCACAAGACATAACTCAAAACACAAGGTGAAAGGAGAGAAAAATAAGGAAAAAACTTTAATTAATAATTTAAAAATTCTAACCTAAGGTTCTAATAATGAATATGACTATTATCTAACTACCACAGTCAGAATATAATAAAAAAGCTGAAGAAACAGGCTTAAAATAGATTAAAAACACTAAAGGCTGAATGAAAGGCTGGATAACAGACTGGAAGGAAGGTCTGAACAACAGGCTAAACAAGCTGTCTGAATGACAGCGTGTATATAGAAAACACTATAATTATTAATAAATGGTTAATCTAAAGGATTTTGAGATCAGCTGCTTCATGCATATGTTAACAAAAATGAATAAGCAATCCTACCTAATGATCAAATTAATCATTAAAGTAACATAAATTAATTCATAATTAAAGACATCATTATCTATTGTATTTTTCAACACATTGAAATACAACAGTCAATTTATAATAAAGCAGAAGTAAATAAAACTAAACCTACTATGAACAAATGACTTATGTTAGTCTATAGTTATAAAAAGAAACTGTTGGTCACTCTATATGCAAGTTAATTAAATCCAACATACATAATGTTCAATATAAATTATCAACCCAGGAAAGTATCTTTGTTGCAAAGATAATTTTACACTATCTGTGCTTAAACACTAAGTAGCTGATACTATTGAATAAACTATCCTACCTTCCTCTTCAACCCAACTCTTCCCATGATTAACCTGATCTAATTTACCTTCTTAATAATGTAGAATCATAAATACCTTCTTACAACCTTGATCTAGAAATAAAAGATTCAAAAAATAAACATCTAGATTTTCTTTTGCAAAAAGTTAAATCCTAAATTACTAGGCCATCTAAATATCCATTATAACTATCTCAATCCAACTTGATTTAGAAATTAGAAATGTAAAAATTGAACTCAACAATTATAACTGTGAATGAACTGAATTAGTGAAACTCAAGAAAGACAACAATTGAAAGAAACTAGGGATGAGCTCGGCTGTTACACCTAACACACAAGTGCATAAGGAAAATTAGTCTACACAGTTGACTGTCACACCACTTTGCTGCAGCTTACAAGAAATGTGATTACTGATCAATTGAGGAAACACACAATAAATCATTACTGTTGCAGCTGTTATAAAATAATACATCTACTGTAACATCCACACCACACGACAGAGAAGATAAATACCTAATTAACTCGGTGATCTCTATAGGAAGATAGGCCCATCCTTTAAACATGTTATAATAATCAACCCATAGTTACCTACCTTAGACATTAATTAAATCATTTTTGTCTTATTATCTAGTCTCCTAGATTCCACTCTATGCTAGTTTCCTTCTACATGTCCTAGAAGTCAACACTTACCAAAACCGAGTCATGGAGAACTTGGGAAAACTCTTGGAAACCATATTTAGTATGTTTTGTTTATTCCAGATCCTCCAAACTTCATATCTGCTTTTTCTAAAAAGCTGCCTGTTTTATTGAGAATTAAGGCAAAAGGAAAAGCTAGACTAGGTGTATTTGACTTGTTTTTCTCCCACATCATCTTCCCTCCTTTTCTCCTAATAAAAGCATGTATGAGTTGTATTTCCATCCCTTCTTATCTTTCCTACTTGAGTTAGCTAATTCGTGAGCTTCTTGGTGTATTTGGAAACTGCTTTATGCACCTATGGGGGATTTGACTAGATTTAGTAAGCCTACCTTTTGTCCTTTTCGAATGGAATCCTTATGCATTCAAATCTCTCATGTAATTATATATTGAAGAATCCTATTACTTAATAAGGTTGGCTATTGTACACTTATTCAATACAGATTAGTGTTATCNTGATGTTAATTTTGCATGTTTGATTAGCAATTTTGTGAGTGTAATTGTTCTATCACTTGGGTTCAATTTCCACATGGTATCAGAGCCTTTGTATATTGATTTCTCTCCTTCCATATTGATATTGTAGGTTCGACATCTTGACTAGGAGCATATTCTACTGACTAAAGGGAACAGTTTCTGAGCTATGGACCAATGTCAGAAGATCATCTTGACTCGATTCAATTTATGTGAGTGGAAATTTGAGATGGAGATATTGTTGAGAGTGAAAGGTCTCTACAAGGTTACTATGGAAACTGAGGTAGATCCCAATGCATCTGCAGAGAAAATAAAATGGCACAATAGGAGGGATGAGGCCTATGGTCTTTTGTGTCTAAGCATTTCAAGAGACCTCCTCTTCCATCTTGATGGATTGACATCACCGGATGAAGTGTGGGAGAAGCTTGTAATTTTTTTTGGTAAGATAGATGATATAAGAGGACATCAAATCGAGAACGAGCTGATATCCTTGAGTCCCAGTAGCTTCTAATCCTTGCAACTCTATTTTTCCAAGTTTAAAGCCCTTGTTTTGCAGCTAAAATAGCGTGGGATCGAAAAAAAGGAATAGAAACTAGTTTTGGCCATATTCTCGAATATTGGCCCTAACTATTCAGTGTTTTTTTTTACCTTCCATGCCACCAAGTTGACAGCTCAAGACTGGAAGATGCCTAAGCTTGCAGAGTTCATGGAATCGCTCACACAGGAACAAGATAAGTTGGTGATGATGGGCACCATCAAACCTTCCAAAGACCAAGATTTGGTTGCTAGAGATTAAAGGGTGGATTCAAAAAGAAAGAAAAAATCTAAAAAGCCACCTGAGCAAAAGGGAGACAAGAAAAAGTCTCAAGATGAGCCCCAAGGTTCCAAGAATAACTTCTAGAAGAAGAAGAATAAAGGAGAAATGAGCAAGTGCGCATACTACAGTAAGGGCTATCATCCTGAGAGCTCTTGTATGAAGAAGAAAATTGACATGTTGACCCAACTCCTGGAGAAGAATAACATCTCCCTTCTATTGCAGCTGCAACTGTTCTCCCCAAATTTTTTCAAATTTTGGTCCCCTCCTCATGATCTAGTGTTGCTTTGAATCGTTGGGATCCATGAACTTTCTGGTCATGCTTTAATTTTAAACGATTTGTTGAAGATTAACTCTCGTCCTGTTTTCAGAAGTTGCTTGTGTTTTGAAAATTGTGTGGGTCACAGATTTTGAGTTTGGTTTTGCTAGTCGATCAGATCAATTGTTCTTCGAAAGGCCGCTATTTCGGAAGTAAAACAGGATGTTAACTATCGCTGAATTTAAAGCTGTTCCAAAAACTTAATTTTTTTTTCATTGATCGGGCATCAAATTATGTTTGATCGGAGGTTGTTGTATGTTTGTTCTCCGCCGTTGCGGCTCCGGAAGTAGCTAAGCACCCGAAGTGTAAAGCGCTCCGACCACCGATGCGTGTTGCCCTTTTAGTCGCGTGTCCGTAGTCTTTTCTCTTCTGTCGTTGCGGCTATGCAAAGCGTTTGGATTTCGATGTCAATGTCCTTCCGGTTTCCGATTGGAAGTTTTCCCTCCCATAGCCTAGGTCTTAACTCTTCTGACTCCGATGTGCTTAAGTGTTTTACAATATCCATTGCCTGTTAAGACCCGCTTATGCGGCTGTGAATAGGTCTACCCTACCAATGTTAGCGTTCTAAGCCACCTATGAGTGTTTATTTTCCGTCATTGGTGATTCCTTCGAACCCTTAGGCGGACGAGATAGTGGTGTCGACATTTGTTAAGCTTCATAAAAATAATGCAGCGCATGGCCTTTCTTGCTGCTTAGCCGTTGTGGTTGATATAGTTTAATGTGTTTTGACTTTCTTGAAAATACAGTCCTAATGAATGTTAATTGTCGTTTAATTGCAGAAGATTCAAGAGACTGTTCAAACGACCGCGATGCGAAGGTACAGCTGGGAGATAGTTGGTAGAAGGGAGCTGGGCCGTTTCGGTAAAGGTCGAATCAAAGATGATAGGATTTCAAGGAGGGAGAGCAAAGGAGAAAGCAAAATCAATAGCAACGAAGGCACAGAACTGAAAGGTCTGTTAGTTACTCAGCAGATCATGACTGCACACAGAAAGACATGAAACGTTTGAGGAACTGAGAGGTCACACATTGGGGGGCACCCCAAGTGGTCTACTGTTTAGTTTAGATATTTGAAAGTTATAATGGAGAGGGGATTTTTCCCCCGAAAAGTTTGTAAACTAATGCTTGTAAGAGGAACTATTTCATTTTACAACTAGAAATTGCAACTTTTTCCTGTTGGAGAAAGTGTTATGTGGAACATATCAATGCATTTAAATCAGCGATGGTGAATGGGAACTATTTCGTTTTCAACTGTGTTTCATTAACTATGAGAACGTTCTAAATTCCTGAACCTATGTTCTTATCTGAATGTTCTTTAGTTTTCTTTATGATGTTTTCCACTATGAGTAATGGGAGTCTTAACTGTTGATGAGCTATCTTATCATGTATACTTTTATTCATGTTTATATGTTTGGTTACAAGAACAGCTATTTGCGATTTTCCATAACATATGGACAGTAGTGCATTACTCATGAATTAATATCCATCTCTCTATACATAGCTTAGTTAGTTTTACTTTATTACTGTTTGTATGATTTAGATGCTTGTGAGTTCTAAGACGAGAGGTAAGAACCTGCGCATCACGTTGTGACTACTCCCTGCATTTTTAAATAGGCACGTGCATTTCATACTTTAAGTCAAAAATACAAAAATACACATGGTGGACTGGGCCGCAACCGGTAAAACCTTTATTATTTGTTACTTGACCTACGGTAGCTGGATTGCAAACCGGATGGATTCCCTATACCAAACAGTCATGGGCTAGTTGGGAACGTTGACTGGGGAGAATCCCTTGCTATTGTTGCTTGTGAATTTCCAGGCCTCAACAGTTTCTGGCCCTAGAAGGAGGGCCGCCAGTGCATGGCTGAGGAGAATCCCTTGCTGTTGTTGCCTACAAATTTCCAGGCCTCAACACCTTCCTAATTGCTCAAAGAAGAGGGAAAGAGGATCAAATTCAGAGGACAGAGAGAGAGTACATTCCTTGGTTGCTGGCACATCAAGCTCACCTAGCTCCATCATAGACTCTGGAGCTTCTAGACATATGGTTTCGACAAAAGAGGCATTCTCCTCTCTTGACATGTCAAAAGGTCCACCAATAGTTTTGGGAGATGACTCTGTCACTAATAGTTTGGTGAAATGAAGGATTTATCTTGACCATGGTAAGTTCAATAATGTGTTGTATGTTCCAGGTCTTTCCTCTAATCTCTTGCTAGTGTATCAGATGCCTCACAATCAGTCTCCAAAGAAGGTCATCTTCTCCCCTGATGATGTTGAAATCACCAAGATTTCGAATGGTAAAGTCATAGCAAAAGGTGTTGTTGATCACACTTCGAAGGTATACATGTTTTCCCATTTTCTACCCTACTCAAACCCCTCTGCTCTTATTATTCATGCTAATGAGGCAAGCAATATTTGGCATGAAATATTTGGCCATATTAAATACAAGTATCTTTTTTATTTTAGTGAAAATGATATGGTCACAGGGTTACCAAATATCAAGTTTTCCAAGGGAGTCTATCAAGGTTGTATCCTAGGAAAACACCCAGAGCACAAATTTGAGAGAGCTAGTCATGAGAGAACCTATGCACCTCTTGAGTTCATCCACAATGAAATTGCTGGTCCATTTCCTCATATGCCCATGAGTCAATACAAATATGCATTGACCATCATATATGCCTTTTCCAGGTACTTCCTAAAGCATAAGTCTGAAGTTTTCAACCTCTTCAAAGTCTTTAAATACTTCGTTGAAAAATAGTCTGGGAGGAAACTCAAGATCCTCATATATGAAAATTGTGGTGAGTATGTCAAGTATAAGTTCATTCAGTATTGTAAAGATGTAGGTATTCAGATTCAACATTCAATCCCTTACACACCACAACAAAATGGTGTTGCTGAGAGAAAGAACAGGTCACTGAAGGAGATGGCAACCTCCATGATGAAGGCTAAGAATTTTCCACCAAAGTTTTGGGATGAGGCTATAAACTATGCATCCTACATCCAGAATAGGGTACCTCATAAGTATATTGATGGTATGACTCCTTTCAAAGCTTGGAGTGGGCACAATCCAGATGTGACCCATTTCAGGATTTTTGGCTCAAAGGCTTGGGCTAGAATTCCAACTGAAAAGAGAAAGGCTTTGCAGCCCAAAAGCCAAGAGTGCCTATTTTTTGGGTATTCTGAAGATTCAAAAGGGTTAAAACTGATCAAATTGAGCACTAACAAATATTTCATTTAAATCAGTGTTTAGTTCCAAGAAGAGCCTTTAGTAGCAGTTGAAGTTGGAGAGTCTTCTTCACCACCAGATCCATTGATTGTAAGTGGAGAGACTAATGAGTTTGCTGATTCTGATATGTCTGATAATGATGATTTGATTGCAGATCCTGATAGTCCTACAAGACCAAAATGGGCATCAAATACCATTCATGCAGCTGGGGAACTAGCTGGAAATCCTAGTGACACTAGGAGGACTAGATGTCAGTTTGAGAGTGCCCTTTGTATGAAAGATCCTTTATTTGCTGAGAAGTGATATTTGATGGTTGAATCAGATCCATAGACATATGAATATGCAGCACATTATACAATATGGCAAACATACATGAAAGAAGAATTCAACTCACTTCAGAAGAACAATACTTGGGAACTGGTTGATCTTCCCCCAGGGAGGAAGCTAGTTCAATGTAAGTGGGTTTTGAAAACTAAGTTTGCTGCTGCTGTTTCTCCTTTGAAGTATAAGGCAATAGTGGTAGCCATGGGATACTCACAAGTACATGGTATTGACTACAATGAAACCTTTGCACCAGTGGCAAAGATGAACTTCATAAGGCTAGCTTTAACCATTGCAACTTCGAAGCAATGGGAGGTACATCACATGGATGTGAAGTGTGCTTTCCTAAATGGAGATATCGCTGAAGAGATTTGCATGCAAAAACCTGAAGGGTTTGTTTCTAATCCATATTTAGTGTGCAGGTTAAAGAAATCATTGTTTGGGCTCAAGAAATCCCCCAGGGCTTGGTATGCCAAGATTGATGGCTTTCTGTTGTCATTGAGTTTTGTTCGATGCAAGTCTGATACTAATGTTTATTTGAAGCTAATTCATGGATATTTGATGATTATTGTATTGTATGTGGATGACCTTCTGATTACAGGAAGTTCAAAGAAAGATATTTCCTCCTTGAAGGATGCAATGAACCATGCATTTTCTATGACAGATTTGGGATTGTTGAGCCAATTCTTGGGTCTCGAAATTTCTCAATACCAAAATGGAATCAAAGTACATCAGTCCAAGTATGCCCTATATTTTCTAAACAAGTTCAACATGAAATATTGCAATCCAAGCAAGACTCCCTTCCTTTCAATAGTTAATCTTGAAGAAGCAGGTTCTTCTCCTATGGTAAATAATACACTGTATAGGCAGTTGATTGGGTGTTTGATTTATATTACACACAATAAACCTGATCTATATTATGTAGTTAGTGTGGCTTGAAGATACATGGATCAGACTCATGAGATCCACTAGAGGGCGGCCAAAAGGATCCTTAACTTTGTTCAAGGAACAAGAACTCATAGGATCGTCTACAAAGAAAAATCTGATCTTGATTTCACTGGGTTTACTGATAGTTATTGGGAAGGTGACAACACAAATCGAAATTCAACATCAAGATATGTGTTCATGCTTGCAAAAGGATCAATCAGCTGGTCAAGCAAGAAACAAAGTATAGAGGAGTTGTAAATGCAGCAACTCAATGTTTGTGGTTGCAGGGAATACATGGAGAATGTGGCTTCAAATCAGAGTTTTCAACTATTATCTATTTTGATTATCATACCACCATTCAAATATGCAATGATACAGTTCAGAGACAGCAAACCAAACACATTGAGATCCATATGCACTACATCAGATAGCTTGTGCATGATGGTACCATTTATCTACTCTTCTGTGCATATTCAGAAAAAGTAGCAGACATCTTCACCAAAGTTTTTTGTGAGAAGAAATTCAACAATATAAAATCATTGCTGGGGATTGCTAATCATGCTGTGAAGCATTATTTATGACAATATTTCCAAATTTTGTTTTCCTGTCCATTTTTAAGGGAGTATTTTTCCCACTGGGTCTTTGCCTCTTTACTTGGTTGTATGGACAAGCAGTATGTAAAGGGTGACTAAGCCTTATTTCTAGGCTCTATAGTTTTCTGATATTCACTCATAAATTTAGGATTAAGGGGGGGTTTTAGAATAATCAACCCATAGTTACCTACCTTAGACATTAATTAAATCATTTTTGTCTTATTACCTAGTCTCCTAGATTCCACTCTATGCTAGTTGCCTTCTACATGTCCTAGAAGTCAACACTTGCTAAAAATGAGTCATGGAGCACTTGGGAAACCTCCTGGTAACCATATTTAACATGTCTGCTTTATTCCAGATCCTCCAAAGTGCATATCTGCTTTTTCTGAAAAGATGCATGTTTTATTGAGAATTAAGGCAAAAGGAAAAGCTAGACTAGGTGTAGTTGACTTGTTTTTTTCCCACATCCTCCTCCCTCCTTTTATCCTAATAAAATCATGTATTAGTTGTCTTTCCATCCCTTCTTATCTTGCCTACTCGGCTTAGCAAATTTGTGAGCATCTTGGTGGATTTGGAAACTGCTTTATGCACCTATGGGGGATTTGACTAGATTTAGTAATCCTAGTTTTTGACCTTTTCGAATGACATTTTTATGCATTCGAATCTCTCATGTACTAATTATATATTGCAACAGCCTATTACTTCACAAGGTTGGCTATTGTACACTTATTCGATACAGATTAGTGTTATGCTCCAATTTCAGTCGCCTTTGATGTTAATTTTGCATGTTTGATTAGCAATTTTGTGAGTGTAATTGTTCTATCTCTTGGGTTCAATTTCCACAAAACAGAGACACATAAAACTACCACAAGTTAAAACATAGAAATTGGAAGAATCCTTCTCCTTATATTAGATGATGGAATGAAAGTACAGTCTCTATCACAGCTTATACAATATGATCAATTATTTTCCAACCCCTAGTTCTGGATACTCCCTAATATTTATACATTAATGTTCATAAATTCTATAGACTAATATCGGGAAGCCATGAAGATATATGATATTTAGGATTCCCTATTACAATGCGTTGTTACAGCTGTGGTGAAACAGAAGAAAAGAATATAATAAGTTTGTTGCATGAGCCGATAATGAAATCACAAAACCAAATAAAAAATTACTCTATGAGTTGCAGCTACCCTTGAATAATGGCGCGTTGCTGAACCGAGTCTGTTGTAGCCTTGGCTATTGCAGCTTGTGTAGGATGATTATATTTAACCGCATTTCACCTACAAAGATAGAGTTTGTGGGCACAGTTGGCAATAGATATTCGTTTCTTCTAGAATCTGCTTGACCTGATGCACCTGTATCCTTCATGATTTGAACAATATTCATAAAACCAATTTATTAGCATAATTCAAGAGGTAAAGCCTTGTTTATTACAATCATAAGTATTAATAAGATAAAACAATAAGTAATCATACCTATGAGGAATCAGGGCTTTGTTGAAGGAAAAAAAACTATTAGGTGCATGAAAATAGGTAAGATAAGGAAAAAAGAGTATATCAAGTGTGGTAAAAAAGGGTCATTTCTAGGCCCAACAGAAACTGCTTCCTATCATAAAAAACTAAAATGTACTTGCACTAAATCTAAAACTGAGATAAAAATTGATAGAATTAAACCTAACTACAATGAAACTAAACCTACAGAATTAAACTAACTAAATTATATTTGACTGTAACAATGAAACCAAACCTAAAGCTGAAAGGAAGGCTAGAAAACAATAGAGAAAGCAAATTTATGTGCGCAACTGGTTAATTATCTTTGGAAATGAAACTAATTTAACAACACAACATTATAACGTAATCTATGCTATTGGAAACAAGTAATTACATAAAAATAAATTGCATAACAAATTATAAACGAAATTAAGCTAATGCAATGAAAGAGATACATGAAAATACACATAAAAATGAAACCTCTGGTTGATGAGGGCCCCTCCCAACAATCAGAGTGATGGCTCTCTAAATGCTTTACATGAACATGATCATAAACAGCATGAGCATAACTTCTATTAAAGTGAGAAATAGTATTATAGAGTTTTTCAACAATGACTGATTACATGCAAAAAATTGGCTAATTAAGCAGTCACATAGAGGCTGATATATATAATGTTTACAGAGGTGAGTAGGTCAAACCTTTAGTGGTCGATCACTCTCTAAATTTATTCAACCATTATGACAACTAATTGATCAAGATCCAACACACAATGCTCCTTCCTCCTTCATCGCGCGTTAGTTCTCCACGGCCCGTGGGGTGGCATGAGGATCCTTCTTGCATGGATTGAGGTTATGGAGTCGAGTAGAGGAGGACGCTAGTGTTATAGAAAAAAAATCACACTATCTCCCATATGCATGGACAGCTGGTAGTTTTCATGCTTTAACACCCAGTAATCTACCATCAACAGCACATGGTTAGCTCGACAGACTCAACGGTGAGCTAGACAGTGAGCAGGATATGCTCTACGCATATCTAGGGTGGATGTGTTGTCTGTTCATTTTCTCTTTGAGGGATATAGTCTACAATAATGAATTAAGCATCAAACATATATCAAATATCATCATTTTAACTAATAAAATCGTGAAATAACAAGGATGAACTAGAACTTGCATAAACTCAAAATATAGTCGTACCTGGGTCTGAATAGTGAGTTGCATGATAGAAAACAGGTCAAAAAGTAATAAAACATATGTCAAATATGTAAATTATCGGCTGAAAATGATAAAAAAAACTAGGATCAACATTCCCCCAAACCGGATAAATTCCAGGTCCCACTGAGCAAAGGAAGAATAAATCAAGAAGAAGGTTGGGTTGCGTTAGCAGCTGCCTTTGAATTGGTCGATGAAATAGGGGTTTTAAAATTCAATTTTTAAGCCTATGAATTCAAAACAGTATGCCTCTCCTGTTGAGACCTATGTGACACATTGATGGATTTATTAAGTTCTTCAATGGTATTAACCTGCAAGCGCAAATCTTTGTTCTCTTCCCAAAGACTTGTGATTATCTTAACATACTGTTCATTTTGGCTTACTGATTTATCCAAATCCTAAGTCAATTGATCTACTATTGGTTGATGCGGAGTAGATGGGGGACTCAGACTCTTATGGGGGACTCATCTCTCTTGATGTCAGATCAAGATCAACAGAAGGAATTTTTATGTCAGGACTCATATCCCATGTAGGTTCAGGAACATTTTCGCGATCAAAATCCTTCAGTAATTCAGCCGAGACATGAGCCAATGCTAACAAACATGAGTCTAGATCAAGGTTATACACTTCGGCCATACCATCTAGATGATCAGTCTGAACATTGGGTTGTACCGCAGTATAGACACTAGGATGAACCATGGATTGGACAAATTTTGCTCTCTTCTTTCTGGTGCGAGGTCGTGATAAAGGTACAAACTACACAGGGATAACAAGGATGGTATGAGTGGATGGAATTGCCTCTAATGTTTCATCATCGAGATGAACAACATTGGGCCTTTGCTACTCTATGGGTGGAGATTAACTGGGTTCACGATTATGAAGATGTCGAGGGTGTTTTTGGATATTTAGATGGGGGTCAATAACTTTAAACACGAAGGTATCCCAAGATTGGTTCCGATATTTAAGCTGATCTAGAACCAAGAGTTTAATAAAACTATGATGATACAACTTTCCCTTATGGTTAACAATATTTTTCTTAACCTGGATCGACATCTTCTCTAGACTTCTAAGAAAATAGAAAGAAAAATTAGGAAACTTCTGATCGACAAAATGCACTAGTAAATGGATATGACAGGCTTTAAATACATTGAATTTACCTTCACAAGTGATCAGATGGATGATCACAGTCAAAGGATTAATGTACTCCGGCTTAAAATCCAGTTGTGATCAAAACCTTTGAAACCTGTGAAATGTCGATATTCTGGTTTAAGGGCGAAGTTGTGATATTTCCGTGGAACAAGCCAGTGCTTGTGCCACCAAGTTCCCTCTCTAGGGAGCTTGGTTTCAAGCACAATAGAATCCCTAATTACTGGGAAGACGATATGCCCAACCCTCTCCTTCTGTCCATCAAAACTTGTCACGAAAAGCAGGGATATTTCCTCATCATACCCTTGTAGTAGGTGAAGGAATGGGTTCTAGCCAGCATGGAAAAAGACCTCTCGGTGCTCCTAGAACTCTGTCATTTGAAATAAGTCTTGGGAGCTCTTGGGCTCAAAAAAATTTGGCATGGTTCAAGAAGATACTAGGATACAAATTTTGCAGGGTGTAAGAGGAAGAAGGTGGCTAACACAACTCTACAGAGATAACGGTAAGTAAGGGAAATAGATTAGAAGCTTGCACGATGTTGATTTAAAAATTGCCTCATTCAATCGCCCAAACGACCATGCAAAAGGCTTGACATGCATAGGATATTGTGCCATTATGGAAGTTCTTTAGACATGTGTCATCAAGGACATCTATTTTGATGAGTTCATAAGGTTGCAATCAATTCAACCATGTCTAAAGTAAAACTTTGGACAGGTTGAACATATGACTTAATAAGAATGTATAAACCACATTCATGATCACAATAATCTTGATTTAACAAGGGGATTGACTTATTTGATAGTTTATGCATGCAAGTGGTAAGAGGATAGGGGTGATGGCAGAGTCATGATGTCTGAAAAGGTCATAAGGTCATATTGAATCCATATGGAGATAAAATGAGATCACAAATGTACAACATCATAGGTCAATATTATTCATAATGGCCTCGTAAAGGTGACTTAATAATCATGGTATGACTCGACCCATTTTAAGGTTTTGCCCAAAAAAAATTAAGCTAACACATTAACATGATTTTTAATCATTAGTGCTATAATACCATAATTTTTATTCAGATCGTCATTTGGAATTTCATTCAGAACATCATTCAACCCTTCATATGGTCCTGCATATGATTCTTCATATAGATTTTTCTATAAAGACATGCTTCATGTTGGCTCAGATTGCTACTAATTATCCTCAAAACATTTTTCATTTGTCAAAGATAAAAAAAATTGTTATATAAATGGTCAAAAAAATAGTATAATCTTCATAGCATACTCTGCCTCCCCCAAACCAAATATATGCCGTGTCCTCAATCCATTCAATAAAAACTAAGTAATTTCAAATCATAATACAAAGTTTTATCATGCTGGAATCATTTTTGCATGAAAAATAAAATGAACTAGGAAAATGGAAATGATTCAGATATGTACATTTACTAGAAATAGTAGTGTATAGAAAGATAAAGTGAATAATGATAGTATAATTCAAAAATGCCATAGGAAAAACTAGTCATCCATGCCTCATTCTAAGGATGTCTTGTCATCTTCAGAATATTTTGAGTTACCCTAGAGTTTGTGAGATCTTACAATTATGGGTTCCATTTCTAGGATAATCATACCCTAGGTATTGATTGAATTAGATGGCCGGATCCAAGTCCAACTTACAGCCATTCTCTAATGACATCATAAACAATTGTCCTACAAATGTATTTATATATTCTAACATTATCATTTTAAACAAACGATGTGCATAGTAGTGCATTAACCAGATCTCTTTTACCCGATATTCCCCCACTGCCAGCAGGCCTGTTCAGTGTCCTGATGGGTTTATCTTGGTACCATCAAAGTATATCCCCATTGCCAGCAAGCCTGTTCAGTACCCAGATGGGTTCACTTGCATTTACCGAACTTCCTTGTTTTTAGATATTATTTAGCACTGACTGTTGGAGTAATTTACCCAACATGCACACTTATTAGGTAAATTTTGGCCTATTTACCCACTATCCTAAGTTTAATTGACTTACTTGGAATCAGAAGAGCACACTATGACATCAACATGAGCTCACCCACATCCTCCTTCAGTTAAGGAGTCCAACTAAGTCTTCTCCTTCATTCGGGGAGGCTAACTAGGCTTGCTCCTGCAAACAGGGAGCATTTCTGGTGTGATCTGAGTGTCATAAATGCACCTAATTTCTAACTGATTATTACAATCAGTTAATTTGAGTTGTGAAGGCACCTCCATTCATTATTTGATTATTTTTGGTCATTATTTATGAACTGGAGCTAACAATGGCCCCTACAACCACTTCTGATGACATGTGTCACTTCAGTTAACTCCATCAGAGCTACTAGGAGTTATGGATGTGCTACCTCCTTCAGTTGGACATGCAGTTACATGTGATGAGTCACTTTTAGTTAGAATCAGCCATCTATTGCACTCCAATACAGTTAGGAATTACTATGAGAGTTAGTTATTGATTAGATTAGTGGTTAACATATGTGCCGATTGTGGCTGACATTCAGTTAAGCTACACACATCCATGCAATTCGAATGACCTTCTTGAGTATTCACATTGTCTTGGAATTCATGCACCTTGCATGAATATTGTATTTTTCTATCATTATTTTATTAATTATACACAGCTGCAACATTCTATTGCAACACCATAATGCCATTTTCATGCTTAATTGTCTGAAATATATTATGAGACTTTGTTTTAGTCCCTATATTACTGTGACAGATTAATATGGTATCAGAGCTCACAGTGGGATGAATCTCATTCTTTTAAAAAACATGGACTTTGATGGATATTGCATGCAAAATTGAGAAAAAGCTCAAATTCCAGCACTGCACTAGAAGCAGAAGGTTTACCACTTAATACGCCAAGTTAAGGAATTGTTGATCAAGCTTGCTTGATCAATTATGCTGGGTGTGATGAAAACCTGAAATGTGTAGGCTATTTAACCTTACAGTGACTTTATTATTTTCATTTGCAAGTTTTACAGGCTCACTGCATTCGCTACAACAGTTTGATATGGCTTCTTCTGTAGATATTTTGACTCTGTTAAATTTCCATCAATGGAAAGGAGACATGGAGATCGAGCTATGTGCCAGAGGACTCTATCGGGTCACTATGGACATAGAAGAAGAGCCTACTCATGTTATCGACAAGGCTATATTTTTTAATAAGAAATATGAAGCATTCAGTTTCTTGTGTCTCTCTATCTCCAAGGATATTCTATTCCACCTCTCGGGATTGAAGACTCCGAAAGAGATTTTGGACCAATTTTCCTCCTTGTATGGAAAACAGGATGACTTGAGGGTTTATCATCTTGAAAACGAGTTGATGTCTCTTCAACCTGGCAATTTTGAGACCCTTAATGATTTTTTCACAAAATTCAAGCATATAGTCCTTTTATTGAAGCAGTGTGAGGTGAAGAAAGAGAATGATCAGCTTATCCTCACCATTCTCTCAAAACTTGGAGCTAACTATTCAGTGTTTGTTTCTACATTCTGTTCGGGGAATCTCACAACCCCTAGATGGAAGATGCCTTCACTCAATGCCTTCATTGAATCCCTAACAAGCGAGCGTGATAAGCTTGTCTATATGGGGATCATTAGATCCTCCCGTGATCAATCCCTCTTTATTTCGGGACCTAAGGATTTGAAGGGGAAAGGAAAGCAGCAGAAGAACCCCAAAATCAAATTCGAAGCTCCTAATCCAAAAGTTCAAAACCAGCAGCAAGAAGAGCCTTTTGGCTTGAAGAAGAACAAAAACAAAGGCCAACATGGGAAGGAAAAAGTCAAGTGTTCATACTACAGGAAGGGCTTCCACCCTAAACATGTCTACATGAAAAAGACGCTTGATGAAGCTACTTCTCCCCTTGAGATAAATAACATAAATCTTTCGGAAATATTTCATAGGAAATAAAATCAAGATCGAGAATATCAACATGAAAGAGGTCATGCCCTCATGGAAAGCACTTCAAATTCCATGGCTCTACTCATACATTTTGGAGCTTCAAACCACATGATGGCAAGCAAAGACTCTTTCTCTTATCTCCACTCAAGTAATATAATTCCCATCCACATGGGATATGACGCTACAAACATCTCAAAAGGACAAGGTACAGTAAATCTTGAGCACAGTTATTTTTCCAATGTTTTGTATGTACCATCTCTTCCATCAAACCTATTGAGTGTCTATAAAATGTCCCATATTGGAGTGCCAAGAGAGTATCCTTCATCCTTGATGATGTATACATTAATGAACTTGCATCTAGGAAACTTGTGGCAAAAGGCCCTGCAAATCATCATGAAAAAGCCCATGAGTTTTCCCATTTTGTGGAGGATGCAAATCCCACATCTCTATTGACTCATGGAAATGAAGTTAGTAGGATTTGGAATGAGAGTTTTGGCCACCTAAAATTCAATTACTTGCATAAATTATAGAAAAATTCCATGGTTGAATACCTCCCGGTCATCAAAGCTACCACCAAAATTTGCAAAGTCTCTATTTTGGGCAAGCATCCTGAGCATAAGTTTGATCGGGGGAAGGAAATCCGAGCATCAGAAATTTTGGGGCTGATTCATTCTGATATCAGCAGACCAATTCCCATCACATCCTTGAAGGGATATTGGTATCTTCTTACTTTTATAGATTATTTTTCTAGATATACATGGGGCTTCTTCATCAAGAAAAAGTCAGATGTCTTAGAAAAATTCATTGAATTAAAAGCACTGATTGAGAATGCATCCAGGAAAAAGATCAAACTTTGAGATCTGATAATGGAGGGGAATATGTCAGTAATGAGTTGCTACAACTATGTTCTGACAGTGGTATTCAAATCCAAAATTCAGTCCCCTACACTCCCCAGCAGAACGATGTAGCGGAGAGAAAGAATCGATCTCTCAAGGAGATGACCACTTGCATGCTGGAAGCCAAGAAGTTGGATGAAAATTTATGGGCTGAGGCCATGAATGCTACTGTATACATTCATAACATAGTTCCTCACTCATCCATGAAAGGGGATACCCATTTCAAAGCTTACTTTGGACACAAGCCGGATGTGTCGAATCTCAGGGTGTTTGGGTCCACTGCATGGGCCTGAATTCCGCAATGTAAGAGGAAAGATTTGCAATCGAAAAGTTTTGAATGTTGTTTTATTGAATATACTGATGAATCTAAAGGTTTCAAGCTGCTGTATATCAGAACAAAACAAATCATCATTGAAATAAGTGTCCGGTTCAACGAGGCTTTTCAAGAGGTAGAACTAGTGAAGGAGAAAACTGCTGAATTTCCTTCCTATTCTACTGAATATATGGATGATGAAATTGGGGGTAATGACCCTTATTTGGAACCTATGATATCTGATATCAGTGACCAACAAGAATCAAGTTCAATTGCATAACCTGAAGTGAAAACACGTCTCCAAACATAGGCAAGACAAACACTTTCTTCTGTCGGTGACAACATTGGAAATCCTAAAGATCCAAGAAGAACTAGGTTTGATTTCCATAGATCAGGTATTGCGCTCTCTTGTCATGAATATTTTCTGTCTGAAACTTGTTATTTAATGGTAAATTTATATCCTATGTATTACTACCATGCTCGAAAATATCCGAGATGGCAAGCTACCATGGACAAAGAGATGAATTCTCTTCAAAAGAATGCTACTTGGGAGCTAGTTTCTCTTCCTCCGGGGAAGAAATTAGTTCAATGAAGGTGTATGTTTCAGAAAAATGTTTCTACTAATGTAAGAACATACAAATAGAAGGAAATTCGGGTAGCAAAAGGTTTCTCCTAGGTCCAAGGTGTGGACTATCATGAGACC
Organism: Pseudotsuga menziesii; assembly: GCA_001517045.1. NCBI lineage: Eukaryota > Viridiplantae > Streptophyta > Pinopsida > Pinales > Pinaceae > Pseudotsuga > Pseudotsuga menziesii. Next base: position 228,517 of record LPNX010891612.1, on the reverse strand, counting down.
TTTGCACCGGTTGCAAAACTGGACTCCATCCGCCTAGTTTTGGCAATTGCGGCATCCAAGCACTGGGAAGTGCATCATATGGATGTTAATTATTCCTTTCTACATGGATATATTCATGAGGAGATATACATGAATAATACTGAAGGATACATTTCATATTCATCTTTGGTTTGCAAACTAAAGAAGTCACTATACGTGTTAAAACAAGCCCCAAGAGAGTGGTATTCCAAGATGGATGCCTTCCTTCTCTCGTAAAACTTCCAAAGGTGTAAATCAGATATGAATGTGTATCTAAATAAGTATGATGGTAATTTTATTACCACTATGTATCTAAAGCATTATGATATTTTTTATTACTCGTAACACTGTTGCTTCCATTTCAGTCATAAAAACTACCCTCCATGATGCATTTGAGATGAGTGATTTGGGGCTCTTGAAGCAATTTCTAGGGCTTGAAATTAAAAAAAATTATGATGGGATAATGGTAAATTGGTTTAAATACATATCATACCTTTTATTTAAGTTTAACATGGATAAATTTAAGGCTTCTCCTTTCCCTTTCCTTTCAGGGATCAGCCTTGAAGAAGGAAACAACACTCCACCCATGGATTGAACAATCTACCGCAAAATGATTGGTATCTTTCTTTACTTGACTCATTATCAGCCTGATATATGTTATTCCATGAATGATGTATCAAGATACATGAAGCAACCTCATGATGTTCATTTTACAGAAGCCAAGAGGATCCTCTAGTATATTCAGGGCACCAATTAGACCTACAACACTCACTATGCTGTAGACTCTGAGCTAGAGTTGGTTGGCTACACAGATTATGATTGGGCAGGATATTATATTGATCGAAGTATACTTATGGATATTTATTCATGTTTGGTGGTGGTCCCATTTTCTGGTCTAGCAAAAAGCAGGCCGCCATTTCATTGTCTTCAGCAAAGGCCAAGTACCAATGAGTGGTGAATGCTTGCATCCAAGCTGTTTGGTTGCAAGAAATTATTTCAAATTTTGATTTTGGTATTACTTTGTACACTTTCCTTTTTTTTTACAATCAAAGTGATATTAATATCTCCATAGATCCAGTTACAAGGTAGAGGACCAAGCATGTAGAGATACAAATACACTATATCAGGGAATTGGTGCATGACAAGACCATCATTCTGCAATACTGCCCTATTGATGAGAAGATTGCAGAAATATTCACCAAGATATTTTCAAAGAATAAGTTCAATTACATCCATTCACTATTGGGGGTGAGGTCATCAGGGTGATCAGATTACTTCTCCAGTGTTCAACTTGAGAGGGGGGGGGGTCCCACTAGGTTTTCCCTCTTTCCTCACTTAGATTTATTTTTTAGCATTGTTTGAGTTACATTATTGTACAGGGTGACCTATGGCCTTTGCTTCTGGGGCCCTAGCATTTTATGCATTTTTTTCTCCTCCTTATTATAGCTTAAGGGGGGTGTTGGAGTCATTTACCCAACATGCACACTTATTTGGTCAATTTTGGCCTATTTACCCACTATACTAAGTTTAATAGACTTACTTGGAATATGATGAGCACACTATGACATCATAATGAGCTCACCCATGCCCTCCTTCAGTAAAGGAGGCCAACTAAGCCTTCTCCTTCATTCGAGGAGGCTAACTAGGCTTCCTCCTTCAAACAAGGAGCATTTCTAGGGTGATCTAAGTGTCATAAATGCACCTAATTGCTAATTGTTTGTTACAATCAGTTAAGCTGAGTTGTGAAGGAACCTCCATTCATTAATTGATTATTTTTTTCATTATTTATGAACTGGAGCTAACACTGGCACCTACAACCACTTCTGATGACATGTGTCACTTCAGTTAACTCCAACGGAGCTACTTGGAGTTATGGATGCACTACCTCCTTTAGTTGGACATGAAGTTACATGTGATGAGTCACTTTTGGTTAGAGTCAGCCATCTATTGCAGTCCAAGTCAGTTAGGACTTAGTGTGAGAGTCGGTTATTGATTAGGTGAGTGGTTAACTATGTGTGCCGATTGTGGTTGGCATTCAGTTAAGCTACACAAATCCATGTAATTCAAATGACCTTCTTGGGTATTCGAATTTTCTTGTAATTCATGCACCTTTCATGACCATTGTATTGTACTATCATTATTTTATTGATTATACAGATCTACAACATTCTATTGTAGCACCATTATGCCATTTTCATGCTTAACTGTCTAAAATATCTTATGAGACTATGGTTTATTCCCTAGATTATTGTGGCAGATTAATATTGACCCACTTCCAGCAAACCTATTCAGTACCCCGATGAGTTTACTTCATATAATTATTTTAAGTATATGGAAGTCAATTGGTACTAGAGCGTGCTAAGCCTACTAAACACATAATCCAAACATAGAACAATGCTTATAAGTAGTTTTTATAACGACCTTAATTATGGAACATGTCAATAGAGAATAACTTAAAGTTGTTGTTTGACCTTTCAGTCTATCTTCTTCATGAAATGATAATTAATGTTCCCCACAAGTATAAATTTCAGTTATGTTCGAGTGACCACAAAAATGCTTAAGAGGCAAGTTTTGATAATAAGTATAGGATGAACTAGTAGTCCATAGGTATAAGAATCCAAAGAATATGATAATTAGAGTAGGTCTTCCAAGCACATGTTCTTATTAAATAAAAAATGTACATGTCTGAATCAAAATACCATATATAAAAGCATAACAAATCATAAAATAAGTGGTTAATGATGATATACAAGAAATTCTTCAATTGTACTAAAAACTTCAATTTTGATAAAAAGAGTGAAGATATATCATAAATATTTTAAAGTACTACCCCTTTTTTCAAATAATACTTCATAAGCTGCTTATAAAGATAAAATATTTGTAATCAAACTACAACACCACTTGTTATATGATTCATATTTATTGTTAACAAAACATCTACAGAATTCATAAGAAAAAGGGAAAAAAGAGTCTTTCTGAAAAACTTGCAACAAATAATCATAGGAATGAGAATGCAGTTAATTTGTTAGAAATGACTCTTACTTATTCAGGAAAATACAAACATATTTACATATATACAACTAGTGACAAACCAAAATAACTTTTAAGGATCAGGAGGAGGAGGAATGAATTCCTCTTCAACAAATTCCTTTTCTTTCTGTTGTAAAACATTTTGTAGGAAATCTTGCTTAGATGTTGGTTGGTGGTAAAGTCTAAGTCTGTGTTCATTTACTACAAAGGAAATTTATGAATCATGAATTGTCTTAATTTCTACCGATCCATTATTGAAAGCTGTAACTACTTCAAATCGACCCATCCAATGAGTAGTTAATTTTCCTTTAAATTGTTTTGAATTTATAAATTTATCATGCAATTTCTTCCATTGATTCTGTATTAACATGGTTATTTGGAGCACATCCTGTCTAATTTCATCTAATTCATTAATCTGTAACAATCGGTGTTTCTGTGCTTCATCCAAATTCATGCCTAATTGTGTTGCCATACAAAATGTTTTAACTTTAAATTATATAGGTAAAAGAACTTGTTTTCCATACACCAACTCATAGGGGGTATGTCCGGTAGTGTTTCTCAATGTTATCCTATAGGCCCACAAAGCTTCCTGCAGTCTATCTGTCCAATCGTTATGATGTAAGTGAATGATTTTGGTTAAGATGGATTCTAGTACTTTATTGTTTGATTCTACCTGGCCATTGTCCTAGGGATGATAAGGTGAGGATTTATAGTGTCGAATACCATACTTCATGGTGAGTTCTTTCATTAACTTAGAAGTGAATTGAGAGCCTTGATCTGTAACAATTTCTCTAGGTACACCAAATCGAGTGAATATTTCTTCATATATGAATTCTACTACCGATTTCTCTGTGGCCCTAAACAAATCTTTAGCTTCTACCCACTTAGTAACATAGTCTGTTTAAACTAGGATATACTTCTTTTTATGAGACATGGGAGAAATAGGTCCTACAAAATCCAGAGCCCATTTCTCAAATGGCTCTATCATGACCTGAGGCTGTAAGGGCATCTGATCAAAAGACATAGGTATACCCATTCTTTGGAAACTATCACATCCTTTAACATATTTTCCAACATCCTTGAAAATACTCAGCCAATAATAAGCAGAATGCAACACTTTGTATGCTGTCCGCTTATTAGAAAATTGTCCTCCACATGGTCTATCATGGCATGCATGGAGGATATATGTCATTTCATCTTCTCGTACACATCATCTAATAATAATATCTGGGCTAGTACGAAAGAGATCATTATCAACCCAGGAGGAGTTAGAACTCTGTACTATAATACGACGCTTTTTGGGTGGGGACAAGTGATTTGGTAATTTCCCAGTTGCTAAATAATTGGAAATATCTGCGAACCAAGGGGTTTGAATAGGATACAAGAAATATATGTTCATCGGGAAAAAGTGTCATCAATGGTTTTAGTACCTTCCTCATGTTGAATATGAGAAAGAAAATATGCTACTAAATTCTCTTTACTAGGTCGGTCGATGATAGTAATGTTAAATTCTTTTAATAAAAGAAGCCACCGAGTCACCCTACCATTAGTAATTGGTTTATTCATTAAAAATACGATGGAAGAGTGATCTGTATGCACAAGGACTTTGTATCATGTAATGTAACGGAGAAATTTATTAATAGAATAGACTACTGCCAAAAATTCTTTTTCAGTAACGGTATAATTTAGCTTGACAAGGGTCAAATTCTTGCTAATAAAATAAATGGCATAAGGTGATTGGCCTTCTTTTTGGCCTGCGACTCCTCCTATGGCCGTATCAGAAGCATCAGTGGATATATGGAAGGGAAGGGACTAGTTGGGACCCCTCAATATTGGTGCCACTAACCATTTAGCTTTTAAGACTTGGAAATCACTTTAACATGAGTCTGTCCATTGGAATTCTACATTATTTGTAAGCAATTTAAACATCGGTGCAGCTATTTTAGTAAAACTCTCAATAAAATGACAATAATAGCCTGCATGACCTAGAAATATTCTCACTTATGTTTGAGTTTTTGGAGAAGGAAGGCCAACAATTAGTTCAATTTTCGTGGGATCCACCTTGATTCCTTGTGAGGAAACATGATGTCCTAAGACTATACCTTCTGTTAACAACATTTTGCACTTTTCATGAATAAGGGCCAGGTTTGTTTCTTGACATCAAATTAGAACCTTCTCAAGGTTGTTAAGGGATTCCTAAAAGTTATTACCATATGCTGTAAAGTCATCCATGTACACCTCTACATAGTCATGTATAATATTAGCAAATATTCCTAAAATTGCACGTTGAAAAGTAGTAGGTGCATTACATAAGCCAAATGGAAAAATTATATAGGCGTATGTTCCCTAAGGGCATGTAAAAGTGGTCTTATTTTGATCCTCTAGTGTTATTAAAATTTAATTATATCCACTATACCCATAAAGAAAGGAAAAGTATTGTTTTCCTGACAGGGCATCTAACACTTGATCAATAAAGGGAAAAGGAAAATAGTCTTTAAGAGTGGCCTTATTTAATTCTCTGAAATCAACACAAATACGCCACTTCCCCGTGAATTTCTTTGGGACTACCACTAGAGAATACACCCATCTACTATCGGATATAGGATAGATGAAACCAACGTTGAGAATTTTTTGTAACGCCTCTTTTACTATATCTTTTACAGTAGGATTTATCCTCCTCTGAGGCTGTCTCATAGGTGGAATGGTTGGATCCATGTAGATATGGTGAATACATGTGTCATGGCATATGAATTTCATGTCAATTTATTCCCATGCGAATGCTCCATATTGGTCTTTAAGGACCTTAAGTAGTTGTTCTTGTTGACTCTCGATTAACCCTGCATTTAAGTGTAAAAATTTTCCAGGGATAACTTCACAAGGTACAGCGTAAGAACCTATGTGCTCTTCTATTATAAATACACATGGTGTTTCTACAAATGTTTAGAGAGCCATATTTTCTTGAAAATCATCTCCAAATATCTAATCAATTTGGGAAAAAGACTATGGAAAATCTATACAAGTTGTAGAAGAGACAAACTGGTTTAATACATTCTCAGTAGTTTTCTCCTGAAGTTCCCTGGAATAATCACTAGGAAATAAGAGATATTCAATATTTTAATCCCCAAAGGGGAAATCTAACCACCAAAAGGTTTCAGTTACAAGTTGTGCCGGGGGATATAAAATAAATCTCTATTAGAAAACCCATTTGAAATGGTCATTTCCCCATCCCTACACCCTATCAAAGGTAGTAGCAGTGGTTAACCATGGTCTCCCTAAGTTAATAGGATTTACTTTAGAAGGATCCTTTTATTTGAAGACCATAAATTTTACAGGGTATTCCCATGAATCTAGTAAAACAATAATGTCGTCCAGGACTCCAGTAGGTTTTACCGTGGTACGGTCTGCTAGTTCCAGGATTGAGGGGGTAGGTCGGAGAAACCTCACTTAATTGTAAAACTTCTAAAACTGCGTTGGTAATCATATTGATAGTAGATATTAAATAGATCAGTGTATTATCTATAGTGGTATTATTTACAATTACAGTCACTACTGTAGTCCCTGGATTTGTATATTTCACAATCTAAGATTGGTCTGTCATACATTTAGACATCTGTCCTATAACATGAATTGTGAGGGGGTATTTTTGCTTCTTTCCTGGTCATTTAATGCATAATTCCTTTATTACCTTGTTGTAAATTGGTATATCCTTAATAGCTTGTAATAGAGGAATTTTGACACAAATATTCTTTAATTCGTTCATAATGTCATACTCGGGAAAAACTACGAGTTTTTCTATGGCTAGTCACTCTGGAAATGGATGAATCCTTTTTTCTTGAATGGGTTCTTACTGAGGATGGGTATGCAATGGGATATTTGGAATATCCACATCTTGTAGAATAGTACCATTCATGACTTCATTTGAATCTTCTTCGCCATTTTCTTCAGAAATGATAACTGATGATTCGGGTCTATCATTTACAACTCTTCCAGAATGTAATTGTATCTCATGTAGAGGTACAGTCGAAATAACATAGGATGGAAGAATTTTCAACTCAATGCTATTAAGGGCTTGAGTTGGCTTATTATTTGGATTGGGTATCGGTTGTGCAGGTAACAATGTAGGTCATGGAGGGTTTGTGTTTTGAAAGTGATGAGGTTGTTGTGTAATAAGGGGAACTGGAGGCATAAATACTGGTAAAAATTGCTAGGTATTGGCTGAATGCTGAGGATATGGATAATTAGGTGTAGAGACATGTGGTGGTTGGGGGTAGGGTTGTCACCTCCACCCCTGTGGCCAATACTATTGCCAAGTAAAATGAGGAGGGGGAGGATACTAGGGTGGCCAATGCTGCCAACTTGTAGTGTTCCACTGTTGAGGTGGTTGCTAAGTTTGGTAATAAGGTGGAGGATGTGGTGAAAAATTCATATATGGTGGCAGGTCCCTTGGTTTCGAAGGATGCCTCTTAGACGTTTCACCAGCATCCCCACTATTGTATATGGATTGTAACCCTGTTAATAATGGGAAATCGTGTGTTGTATTTTATTTCGTACAAATATGACATACATAGATGTTATTTAATGGACATTTCCATTGGGGAGGTTTAGTCCTACGTCTTGGAAAAAAATACTCATCATTGCCCATTCCTCATCTTTCCTTTTCTTAGCTTGTAACGCATCTATTTGGGAACCCATTTCTCCTAAAATAATAGTTTTAAAATTTTCCAATAGGTTTCCTAATTCTATCCTCGTGACTCCTCCTAAAGTGGGAGTATTCCCTTTTAAATTCCTACTATAAGGCTCCTAAATATTCCTTATACCTTTCCCTCTACTTCTGGAGTAATTTCTACATATCTCCCTGATTTGTGGAAAAGGTTTATGAGAGGTATCACCGGATTCCATGAGAATAAGAATTTCTACCTGGTCTTCTGAAATCCCCTTAAGGAAGACTGTTCATACTGCTTCTTCTCAAAGGTCATTATGTTTATATTTGTTTAATGTATAGATAAATCTTTCAAGATAATATTCCAAGCTCTCGTCTTCGAGTTGCTATATCTTAAAGATATCGTTTCAAGAGTATCTTGGTTTGCAATACTCTTGGTACTTCTGTAGGAATGTAGTTTTCATATCTTCCCAAGTCCTAATGCTAGATTTTCCTAATCCCATGAACCATATTAAGGCAGAGTCTTTTAGTGTATCTAGAAAAAGTTTTAATTTATGGGCATCTTGTAGATAGTTATAACTTCTACAGAGGATGTCAAATTTGAACAAAAATATGTCCAGATATCCATTACTTTTCCCATAAAAATTAGGTAAGGAGGAAGGAGGAATATTTTTCATATTTATATCATGTGCAGTGTCTAAAATAGGGAGCCCAAAGGTAGTCTCAGTTTGGTTTTCTCCTTCTCCTTCATCATTTCTAACATCGTCATTATCTTGATTCTCTCCCTGTCGCTCCATATAGGCTTGATTCCTAAAGAGTGTGAACGTAGGAGGCTCCTTTCGAGGTGATAGTGGGTCGTCCCAATGTTCTTTTTTGGGGGAGATATTCCTACGATCAACTATGTTTTTATTAGGTCTTATAGAAATAGTAGGTGCTACTATGGAGGTTTCTATTTGTGAAATAACTGTACATTTGTTGAGCTGCCAAAGAGGGCTTGCACCTGGGAAGGATCAATAATATCAACAAAGTTAGGATCCCCTAGTAATGAGAGGGTTGTATTGTTAGGTTTTTGCACTAGTGAAGGGTTGAGGGTTTCCAAAGGTTGATCATCTTGAATTTGTTCAGTAATGGGATCCTTAGGATTTTATGCCAGGATTTCCTCCCCATCTATGGTTTCTCCTATAAAATATTTAGGTCTCCAAGAATAACTACTTCCTACATGGGTTCTCCGATACCCTTATGTTGAGTTAGTGGTTGGGGTATTTCATCCCCCGTAAAGGTTAGTAGGGATTTTAATAAGGTTTTGAGAATTATCTCTAATGTATTCAGCCCTAGAACCTCTAGGTATGTTCATGAAAAAATAAACTAAAGGGAAACCTATACTACTAATACTACTACTGCTGGATTTGGGGGCACCTGTTATAACGGATGCATGGGTTCTTACCTCTCATCCTACTTCTCCCCTACCACCAGCCTATTGCTAAAATTCATAAAGGAATTTTGCTTATTCTACCTTACTGAACAACTCCACGGCAACGATGCCAAAAATGTTTGGTGTTATAATGACTCAAATAATCCACCTACTATTTAATTATCGACCGAGGTTGGTATACTTTGAGTTGAAACAAAGTATATGCAAAGTTAGAGGGGTTCCTAGGGCATCGTAGAAATATTTTAACAAAGAAAAGATCAAAAGATATTTCAAAATGAAAAACCGAGTCAAGCTCCTATAAATTCAGCTTATGAAGACAATTAGACTGGAACAAAATACTAGACCAGAGCTGTATCAAGATATACTACTCTACTCTATAAACAAGTATTGAAAGTAAGGATATGAACAATACTAAACAAAGTAAACTTTCATGGTAATCAACTATTCCACTTCTTAATATAAGAATCAGAAAGCTTTTATAAACAACTTCAGAAACTAACTATACAAGGAAACAGAATTACAACGCTAGATATATTTCACAAATTGCAACAACTAGATTATACATGCAACTAACAACTGTACATAATAGCTAAACTAAACTATCTTGTTCCACTTTCCTTGGTTGTTCTAAGGATAAGCATTCACTTTTATTGGAACAAGAGTAGAAGTCGTATCAAAATTACTTTCAAAAGAAGTAAAGAAACTAAACGGAATCGAATCTAATTTAACTTCTAGAAATATGTGGAAACTAAGGAATTCCCAATTACAGGTGATTGTTAACATGATTATCTATTCCATAATCAAATGATTCTATCTTATAACCAATTCAAATGTAAAGAAAATCTAGCTTATAGACAAATAACAAACTTTAATAAAAGAAGCAAGTAGAAAACTTAATAAATAAGATTTAGTTGTGAAGCAAGTAGAAAACTTAATAAAGAAGATTTAATTTAAGAAACAAGTACAAAACTTAATAAAGAAGAATCAAGTAGAAAACTTAATAAAGATAACTCATTTAAGTCCTACTCTCTAAGTCTTTTTAGTAATTACACAGTGAAAGAAAAGTGTGCTACTACTATAACCAATCTACAAAGTGCTAGTGTACTTTCCTAACATTGACATATTTAACCCTAAAATTTCTATACAAAAGGATAAGTCAATCCAAACCAAAGATATAATTACAAGGTATTTCAACAATACCGAAGAAAGAAATAAAAAACCACAATAAACCAAAACAGAAGACATAACTCAAAACACAAGGTTAAAGGAGAGAAAAATAAGGAAAAAACTTTAATTAATAATTTAAAGAGACTAACCTAAGGTTTTGATAATAAATGTGACTATTATATAACTACCACAGTCAGAACATAATAAAAAAGCTAAAGAAACAGGCTTAAAACAGATTAAAAACAATAAAGGCTAAATGAAAGGCTGGATAACAGTATGGAAGGCAGGTCTGAACAATAGGCTAAACAGACTGTCTAAATGACAGTGTGTATACATAAAATAGTAGAATTCTTATGAAATGGTTAATCTAAATGATTTTGAGATCAGCTGATTCATGCATATGATAACAAAAATGAATAAGCAATCCTACGTAATGATCAAATTCATCATTTAAGTAACTTAAATTAATTCATAATTAAAGACATCATTATCTATTGTATTTTTCAACACATTGAAATATAACTAAGTGAATTTATAATAAAGCGGAAGTAAATAAATATGAACCTACTGTGAACAAATGACTTATGTTAGTCTATAGTTATAAAAAGAAACATCTTCCTATCATAAAACAAAATGAAATGTACTTGCACTAAATATAAAACTGAGATAAAAACCGACAGAATTAAACCTAACTACAACGAAACTAAACCTACAGAATTAAACTAACTAAATTCTATTTGACTGTAACAATGAAACCAAACCTAAAGCTGAAAGGAAGGTTGGAAAACAATACTGAAATCAAAGCTATGTGCACAACCGGTTAATTATATTTGTAAATGAAACTAATTCAATAACACAACATTATAAGGTAATCTATGCTACTGGAAACAAGTAATTGCAGAAAAATAAATTGGATAACAAATTATAAATGAAATTAAGCTAATGCAAAGAAAGAGATACAAGAAAATACACATAAAAATGAAACATCTGGTTGATGAGGGGCCCTCCCAACAATTAGAGATATTGTTTGATAAACAATTTACACAAACATGATCACAAACATCATGAGCATAACTTCTATTAAAGTGAGAAATAGTATTACGCAGTTTTTCAACAACGACTAATTACATGCATAATACTAGCTAACTAAGCAGCCATGTAGAGGCTGATATATATATAATGTTTACAGAGGTGAGCAGTTCGACCCTTTAGTGGTCGAAAACTCTCTAAATTTAGTCAACCATTATGACAACTAAATGATCAAGAGCCAACACACAGCGCTCCTTCCTCCTTCATTGCGCATTAGTTCTCCATGGTGTGTGATGTGGCATGAGTATCCTTCTTGCGTGGATTAATGTTATGGTGTCGACGAGAGGAGGACGCTGGAAATTTTTCTAGAAAGAATATCACACTATCACCCATATGCATGGACAACAGGCAGTTTCCATGCTTTGACACCCAGGAATCTACCATCAACAGTACATGGTTAGCTCGACGGACTGAATGGTGAGCTAGACAGGGAGACGGGTATGCTATATGCATATCTAGGGTGGATACATTTTTTGTTCGTTGGATCATTGAGGGATATAGTATGCAATAATGAATTAAGCATCAAACGTATATCAAATACCATCATTTTACCAAATTAAATTGTGAAATAATAAGGATGAGCCAAAACTTGCATAAACTCAAAATATAGTCGTACCTGGGTCTGAATAGTGAGCTGCATGATAGAAAACATGTCAAAAAGTGACAAAACATATGTCAAATATGTAAATTATCAGTTGAAAATGATAAAAAAATTGGGATCAACACCATCAACACATATCTAGTAAGAGCTAGACCACACCGTAGTCTGGTTCATGCAATGAAGCACAAGAAAGTCCTAGCATCTTGATTATTACTCATCTGTTGAGGATATCTTTGCAGAACTAGCCCGACAATCTAACACAAAGATGACCATACCAACAATTACAAAGAAAACTAACAAGCCGATTGTCGAGCCCTTCAGTAACCAAGAAAAAGAGAAATATTATGAAGTACATCTTCATATCAACACTTTTACCTCAGAGGACACCCCAATAGAAGAGGTAAACACTATTCATTTAGTTACAATACCATCGACACAATAATAAGTTGAACTGACACAACAAGAGGAGGTGGCTGAGCAAATAGATGAGGAAACTTAATCTGATAACTTATCGCTTGAGTATGCTACGACAAAACAGAACACCCGACAACTAGATTTGGAAATATCTAAATCCTAAAAGAATAAAATAACTCTGGTTAAAAAAAAGGGAAACACATACTTATTCTCCTAGAGGAATCTACTGATGAGGATGAGTTACACGCTAGAGCTACTGAAATATTGGAGGATCTTGCTAAGAGTAATATATCTATCAAACACTAGTTCAAAAAATTATTTGAAGAAGAAGCAAAGAATTCAAGAGAGAAAAAGGTAAGAATCGGCACCCCTCCTGAGGTTTAGTCTATTGATTTAACCACCACCTCCATCCCCAACCAATATAGTCCAAGAAGAATAACCAAACCCAACCTCTGTTACCCCAACAATCCCATACATGCAAGCATTATCTGAAAAATATGCACAAAATTTGATAAATACGTCGACCTTCAAGAGTTTATCAACCAACTTCACAACATTTTCCCTTCTATTCAACAACTAAATACAACAAAACCATTTGTCAATTAAATCCCCTCAGGACAACTTCTTGCAATTCCCTAGCACCCTTACCAACCACAAAAGTTTTTACCAAAACCACATATTGTAGGAGTTATTAAATCCACATTTCAAAGAAATCCCGACAAAACCTCTGAATTTGTGGCAGCACACATCTTAGCATTCATTCCATCCATTGGAAATCCCTTATTTTCAATCAATGAAGCAGATGAAGGAGCTATCTAAGATGAACTTGTTGCAAATGACCAAGTTGAAATATTAGCAATAAATCAAGAAATGGTCGACCTCATTAATTATTTTGAGCCTAATGAACCTATCAAATCACCACCAATGGTTTAAAATCCTATGCTGACAGATTCCATCCCGAACCTTCCATCGAATTCTGAGCGACTACCCTTTCCCACACCACCGTCAGCCACAATTCCACCCTCCACGCCACCGTTAATTATACAACCATCTACTCATCACCATCTTAAAACATAGTTAATAAGCTTCGACTTAACAAGAAGTACAACATAACAAAAACAGACTGGACCATTTCCAATAGGAGTAGATGAAGCATAAAATAGAGACCATTCATGATGAAAAAGAAAATAAAGAAAGGAGAAAAATAAAAAGAGAAGGAACAACATCAAAAACAGTTGACACAAGAGCAGATACCATCAGCCATCCACTTGGCCCACCTAGGATTGAATACAATGGTGGATACACAAAGATGAGAGATGAAGAGTTGGACTGACTATTGGAGACCCTCAATAAAGAATCCAGAGTAAGGAAAGAAATAAGACAGACACAAATTGAAAATGTCAAAACAAAACAAATGGAATTCCTAATGAGATGCAGAGATTTGACACAACAAGTCATTCTAGTACCATAAGAATCCAACACTGACAGATTGGTGGAACATGCATACCAACTATTTGAAAGTGTCGTTTCTAGTATTCAAGCAAAACTACAAGAAAATAAAGAAGAGATACGAAATCGACCTCTGTATTGTTAAGAAATCAGTATACAATGTTCTAAGAATCTCATAAATTATTTAAAGAACATTTTGAGGAATCTATTGTCATAGAGGAAGTCCTAAGAAGCTAGGTCACCTATTATGGCCAAGTATTTTAGTAGCTAAGGAATACACATGAGCTGATTAAATTACTACAAATCCAGCGAGGAGGCACATAAGAGATGAATAAAACAATTCAAGACCAACTTGTAGTAGAGACAAAAAAACTAAACAAACTCAAGAAACAAGAACATCAATGAATAAATCAAGACAATCCTAGCTTGTTCAACCTCGATGAGATTTGTCCTCACATGAAGATATTACTTAACACTACAGAGGAGAAAGCACAATTTTTAGGCCCCGACATGAGTAATATTGTGGATTTGTCGATACAATAGAATATTTCGAACTTGTTGAGCCTCAAAACATTGCCCATAGATATCCAGAAAGAACTTTGCAATTGGGAAGAATTCTAGCACTGGTTAGTAGTTACAGCAGAGGCCATTGTGGATATTTTCATACATAAGCGACAATCAATAAAAAATCATAGTCCATGACAAAGAAATTTTAGAAACTACTTGAGACAGAAAATTTGTTACCTCCCTTGTTTATTTGGGACGAATAAAGATTTTGTTTGTTGGGGATATGTTGGAGGAGCTAGTCAGTTTAACCAACTAGACTAATTAGTCGATTAATTGTAGATTAGGTCAACCTCATCAGTCGTGTTGGTTGGGTGAACCAACAGGTAGTCACTATAACTATTTTGTAAATGTATATATAGGTTGTTGATCTAGATAAGAAATTGGTTCGGTTTATTGTATGAACCCACATGTGTATTGAGAAATATAAGTTTTTATTCTACCCATTATTCTTTGCTCTTTCATCTATTATGTTTATATGATTCTTTATGTGTAAACTGTTAACCTTACAATCTAATTGATTACAACAGTATATTATTATTGACCCAATCTAACACCATCTTTGAGTCCCCAAAGACCTGTAAATGAGTGACATTTCTGTTTATATCCAACTCTAGTATAGCATGACGATCTGCTAGCTCTACTTTGCTATTCTTACCTTACCTAGAAGCATACCTTACTGGAACCTTGTATTTCTCTGAGAAGTATAAAAATCCTCTCGAACCTCTCAGAGGAGGTTCGACTTGACTTGCTGATATGTATATATATACGATCTGCTAGCTCTACTTTGCTATTCTTACCTTACCTAGAAGCATACCTTACTGGAACCTTGTATTTCTCTGAGAAGTATAAAAATCCTCTCGAACCTCTCAGAGGAGGTTCGACTTGACTTGCTGATATATATATAGGTTTTATTTTCATGATTAAATAAGGTGACTTTTATTTAAAGGAATCAGTTTCGTCTGAAAAATTTTGAAGTTTGTCTTTAATATGTGTTTTTCATTATTTGTAATTGGAGTTGCATGTAGAAGAGAATTGAAGGTAGTTCAATCCACTTCTCTACTAATATCTTGGAATCATAAAATATGTAAGACACATGATTATATTGAAATTTCCACATATTTATGCCTTTCTTTTTAATTCGAACAATAAGTTTTTTTATTGTTAAGTGCTAAGTTTCATAGATAAATTCACTAAACTTGTGGGTTTGGATGATGATTAAATTGTCATAAAATTTCTTCATAAGTCACATTATTATGTGAAATATAGCCTATCTCCACTATGTTTTTCAGTTAGATTTTGTTACTCTAGAAGAATTCCCTAATTTGAAAGATAAATAATTTTTTTATTTGTAAATTTGCAAAAAGAAAAATCCATATAATTTATTGTTGATTTGATGGATGGTTTTTTTGTGACACACATAATCACAACTTTCTATGATAATTTCCTTGTATGAAAAACACCAATTGGCGAAGATCATGCTTGTCTTAGAAAAGCAAGGCATAACTTAAAGGAACAAATGAAACCCAATTCTTGGAAAGTTTGATATGCACATATATACTAGGATTCAAAAACTTTCTTGATAAATATATTTTTGAATTAGGCCTATGGATTTTCTGCATATTTATGCTTTGAATATATTTTACTTTCGTTTTGGATAGTGAATGCATGCGTTATTCCCTGAATGATTTTCTTATGGAAGTATAAACTAGTTATGGTATGCACTCAAACATTCAAGGAAAATGAGCATGCTTGTGTTTATCCAATATATGTTGGAAACCTCATTCCTTATAGTTCCAATGAAGATATATTTCCATGGAAAGGAAAAAACATCCTCATGGGAAATTCACATTTCCAAAAAAATATACATCCTTTGTTTCTACTATAAGTTCTTTTTTCCTTGAGCATTTTTTACCAAAATTATACGGTGCACTAGAACATACTCAGACCTATGATATAAGAAAAAAAATTGTTTGATAATGTTAAGACCCATTTAGGATGTGCTATTAAAAGGCCTTTCCATTTCAGTTAAATAACAAATTTCCTAAATTAAAATAATATAAAATTGAGAATATAAATTTTAAAAAATATTAGTATAATATATCAATGTGTTCTCTACATCTCTACACATTTTTGTATCAAAATTCCATCATTTAGGTACAACAAGATTGCAGTAAGAAACACATATAGCATATATTTTTCAAGAATCTTAACATATCAATGTTGAAAAAACACAATCACCTTGTTATACACAATTTTTATAAATAAAAGTATATATTTGAAAAAGATAATTCATGTTCCCGCATTTCATCTTTTTACACCATCAAAAAAATTCATTGTTGAAGTATCTCGAATTACCCCTCCATGTTAATAGATTGTTGCATTTCTATGTTTTCATTTCCACTAACTTGTTATGAGATACCAACATTAGTTGGCACTATCCCTCTATCCAATGTTTTGGAAACATATAAAATATTGCGGTTCTCTCAATATTGCAATAAATTTTGGAAGATTCTACTGATATGGAAAAACCCAAGCAATAGAATTGCTCTTCACCTTAGCCATAAATAATAGTTTTATGACATGTAATTCAGTTCTAATTTTAGAATTATTACCACTACAATATAATGGAAAGCATAAGTTCTCCTAGACCATATTTTGGTGGTATTCTTCTCTTTGGTTCTTATCGTGGTGATATTATGTGACCTTGGAATTTTCTTAAGGTGTACAAAACCTTATGCACCTAGGAGTCTTGGAGAATCCTCTCTATAGTCCATTTCCTTGTGAAAATGCCAATATGGATCACATGATCCTTTTTTGCTTGGTAGATTTAGTGGAAATCAAAATTTTCATCACTCAAAAGAGACCCATATTGTAATTTAAATTAAGGTTGGGGAACAAACATTTGGAATATCGTAGACTATACATTAGACTATATTGGCAGGTTATCTATATTTATTGACCACAAATAGAATAGAGAACCCTTTAGATTAAGGTCCAAGGAATGTAACATTATAACATCTCCACCTTTCTACCTCGTTTCTTTGAAATTTATTTGACATTTCCAATCCCATCATAAAGGTATAATAAACGGTGTAATATAACTATTTTGTTAAAGGCTTAGAATGTGAGCATGTAGATGTAGATACTAAACACCATAGGAATACTATGAAATATATTAGAAATATAACAAATTCATGCAATAAATTTTCAAAACATTAATCATTACAACAAAATAGAGAAGTCAATAACAAGAGAGAATGCTGTATTACATTAAACTTCAATGAATGAAGTAGAAAGTATAAATAGACAAGGAAATTGAAATGGGTCATGAAATCAATTTCAATTTCACATGCAATGCATGATATGCTAGTTAGCATTAAATAGAGACAAATATCCTTATTTAAGCATGCACACTCTCCAAAATTAGTTTACCTAACTCGTTGATTCCCTAAGTTGACTTAGATCCCTACATGCTAGGAGAAACTGACTACAACTGATAGAAGGCACACAATTGACTAAAGGTACATGCATGAGGTGCACATACCTAAAAATAGTCATGGAGGGATCTACTATCTTATAATATCTAAAAAATAGGTGCATGGAGTCCCTAAATAATGGAGAAAAATCCGTAGAATCACTCCATAACTCAAACTTGCAATGTGGGTCCCTCAAATCAAGGAAATTGAACCCTAATTTAAGGATTTCACCATCATATGCCAAAATAGACTTTCATAGGTTTAAAAAGGTTAGGTAAGGTAGTTTAGGACCCTCATAGTTTGGAAGTAATATCTATGGTGACTCAAGTAGTCAAATTGAATGATATTAGACCCATTAAAATGACAGTATCATAGCCTAAGTCAATAGGTAGAAGAATTAATTTAAGGAAATTGTTATTCTACTCTAGCAGAAAGAAACTGGAAAGAATAAATCCCTATTTAGTTGCAATAATTATTAGTCTCAATGTTCATTCCCAATAAACATTTATATAAAAATAAAAGGAGACACATAATTATGTAGTAAAGAGTAATTTAGACTCAAATGATGTTGCATCAACTCATAATGTTTCAATGTTCAAGCAAGATTGATGGGAGAAACTGAAACCAACATTTTTTTAATATTTTCTTCAAATGAAAGTGTTACTTCTTAATTGACTTGTCAATATTAATAAGTATAATATATTGACATCAAAAAAATGTATCTTAAGCTATGTTTCTAACATCCATTGAGTGAAATTTCTAACACCCAATACTCCTTCCTTAAGAAATGTTCATAATGTCTAACTAACATTTTAACCAATGCTTGTTCAAAATTAAAATGTCGAATATTCGATGGATGCAAACAACCCCCCTAATTGTGTGTCGGAATTGAAAAAAATGAATCTCCATAGTGGTGATGGTGTAACATCTATAAATCTTGGAACCACTTTATTGAATTATTGGTAAGTATAAGGATCACAATCATAAGTAGTGTTTCAGATATTGTATCCATGAGGGATATCTACAATAACTAGGGTGTACTCCTTTTCAGGAACAATTTTTGCAATGTTTGCACAGTCACCTAAAATGACTTTATATTGCACAGTGTCAAGCCCATTTCAAATATTACGACCAAGAGTATCATCAAGTTCAACGTTTGCAAGACATTGCCTCCTTTTCCATTCTATTTTGGCTCTTGGGATATGAATTTTGAAGGACTTTGGTACTCCATCTGTACCTCTCTTTGGCATCCTCAAATGAAAATTTTCTCTATAAGTAATAAAATATAAATGAATTGAATTACCAAATAAATAATTCAAGATGTATCATAGATAAACATAACTTCTTGAATGCAACAATTTTTTCTTTACGGTTTCTATTGAGCTTGATTTTTGATAGTTGCATTTCACATCATCGCAACTCTTCTCATTCAACATTATAACCATCTCGTCTCGTATTTTCGTGTAAATATTGTGTCTAGATGATGAAACAATAAATAATGTTTACAATCATATATAATAATAAAACAGAATACTTAGAATAAAAAAAATGTTAAGCTCAATAAAAATACATTGTGCCATAAAAAAAATAAACTTATTTGTCCAATTCATTGCACATTTCCAACATGGATATTTCACCCGAATTTACCAGTGACAATATTGTAGATATTAGTGTTTCATCCTTCACACATTGCATTGTTTTCCAAGGTGTAATAGTCATATCTTATGGAAATTTCTTGACATCAGGACCGAACTTACCACCAGTGCATGGAACAACTTTACTTTTTTCACTTTTTGATTTTTTATGCCAATATTCTCCCACAAGATAAATATGTCCTCATCAATCCCATGTTTCCATACTCTGCATTCCAACTGAAAATATCCATGTACAACTTTGAATTCATCACTACCTTTGGCATTTTTTTGTTTCACATTATCTTCTTTAATAGGGATACCTATTCGAAACGACATTGTTTCTGAAAACTTGCATCAACTTTAGATTTATCCCCACCACATATTTGCAAAAATTCATTGTGGATAAATCTCACCCTTCGAATAAATGTCATAGTCATCCTATACTCATATTTGTGTTATGATCCCATGTAAGCAACTTTGATTCTACATCTGTTAAACTAGCATAAATGATGCATTTCACTGTTTCAAAAATAGGTTTATTGGGATAGTATTGCATCAACTGTCGTCTTTCCTCTACAGAATGATCCCCCCCAAGAACATAATATTTGTAATGAAAACTTCTTTTTCAATCAAATTTATCTCTACTAGGAACATCTTTCAAGTTAACAACCACTAGGTAGTCAACCACATGTGCTAGGGATTGTGCCTCATCAATGCTTTTAAGTTGTGAATATGCAAGTGATGTGGTTTTCTAATTCTAAATTGATCTTTCCCTTCTAGGGGTCTATAAATTTGATTCACATTGAACTCAAATGTATGTCCAATGTTAACCAATTTATCCCTTTGCAATCGATCTCGAATGCCATTTTGTGTTGACTTGACAATGCCATCCTCTAGATCAGCACATGGAGTTATGATTTCCCTACTACCCCTGAATTTTCACTCTCATATTTAGGGATAACATTGGATTCAGAAACAACAATATCTTCCTTTTCTGTCTTGAAGGGGTTCCGTGTAAATCAACAATGCCTTCATCAGGAATTTAAACACCCATAACAATATTTCTTATACGATATTGATTGTTACTCTTACCAATAGGAGTAGAAACCACATTGGAAACAATTTCAACATGTTAAATTGGGCAAGATGAATATTTAAATGTAACCTTTCTAAGTACTTGATTTGATTGTTGGATTCCCCTTCCTCTTTGTGCTTGTACTTCTTCAGTTTGAACATTTGACACTCGTTTCTTCTTCCTTTATTATTGTCCCTTTTGAAGAGCGACATTAACGAGATCCATAGGATTTTACTTTGTATAATAAATTATATTCAACATGTTTGAAATCGACCTACCAAAATCTTGCAAAATAAAAAAAATTAGGGTATTAATCGATTACATTGTGATATCCAAGTTAGAAGAAAAAAATTAAGTAATAATATCAATATTGAAACCTACTGTCTCGCTTTCAATATCATGGACAACCCGTTCATAGAAGGGTGTGAAAGTTTCTTGAACTTTATATTTTTAAACCTTCAAACAATATCAAATTTTGGCAACGTATTCGCTTGTTTCACTTGTGCATAAACAATTTATGTACTCGACATTACACATATATCTCTCAACAATCCCAAAGAATCGTAATCTGGTTGAAGATATGGAAATGCAGCATAACATAAGTGAATACTATCTTCTTTTCCTTGATGGTTTTCCTTCAGATGCCAAGAATAATATGTTTTGTCTTATTCTGTTGCATATTTCCATTCTCTAAAATTCTTGATTTTTAATTCCTCAAAGTTCAATACTTCATCTTGAGGCTCAACATTCTCATATACCTCAACAGTTTTTTTCGACGCAATCATCGTCGCTCTTGATATAGAAACGTTCACATATGTATTTCATGATGCCATTATCGTTATATACAAAATGTACAACTTTAATATATAATCAACAAACATCCATAAACCAAAATAAATCAACATCAATAGTCACTATAAACTGTATTTGAAATATGTTAAAAAAAATTAACCCCCACCCCAAAAATTAACCCCCCCCCCAAAAAAAAAAACAATTAAACCCCTAACACTAACATTACATTAAAAAATAAAAATAAATAAAATCCTCTTAATCCCCCCCAAAAAATTATGTTCAAATAAAATTAACAATATTAAACCCCCTCCACACCCCCTAACCACTCCCATAACATTCCATTAGTTTTTTTTTAATTAAACCCCCCTCCAACCACGTAAACCCCCCTTTAACATTACATTAAAATAAATTAAAAGAAAATTAAAACCACCCCACAACTCACTAAACCCTCCCCAACATTACATTAAAAAAAAATTAAACCCCTGTCCTAACTCCCTAAACCTCCCCCAACATTACATTTAAAAAAAAAATTAACCCCCCTAGAAAAACATTATATTAAAAATAAAAACCCAAAAAACATTATATTAAAACAAATTTTAAAAAATTTAACCCCCCCTAACTACACCCCGAAAAACATTAATGATATTTAAAAAAATAAAAAATAAAAATTATCCCTCCCCCTCCTTGCCGCTCCCTCCACCTCCACCCCCATCGCTCCCTTACAACTCCCTCCTTCACCTCCTCCCTCCTCCCTTCCCCATCCCTTCTCCCTCTCCCTTGCGAGCTCCCTCCACCTCCTTGCTCCTCTCCCACCCACCCACAACTCCCTTCCCCCACTCCCTCCACGTTCTCCTTCCTACCTCCCCCCTCGTTGCTCCACTTCCACTTCGTTCCCTTCCCCCGTGCAGCTCCACCTCCCTACTGCTCCCATATCCTCCTTCTCTCATACCTTCTACCCCCTCCCATCCTCCCACCCCCCATGACCAATCCTCCTCCCCCTCCTCCTCCCTTAACTACCTCCCTCCTACACCTCCTCTGCCATCAATTTAAGGGGATATATTCTCCCTTGGGTTCCAAAGGGTCGCCCCTCACTCATAGTCACGCCGCTAGTGAGAGGCAACCCTTGGAACCCAGGTGAGAGGAGCTCCCCTTAATGTGAGGATGGAGGAGGTGGAGGGGGGAGGGGGAGGGGGAGGGGAAGTGAGGTGAAGGGGGAGGAGGGACGGTCGTGGGGAAGGGAGGGTTGTAGTGGGTGGGAGGATGGGAAGGGGGAGAAGGGATAAGAAACATAGGATATGGGAGTGACGAGGAGGTGGAGTCGCATGGGGAAAGGGAGGTAAGGGGAAGTTGACTGACAGGGGGGAAATGAGGAGGGAGGAGGTGGAGGGGAACATGGGGCAGGATGGAGGAGGGATATGGAAGTAATATGGAGTTCGAGCCACATGAGGGAAGGGAGGTAAGGGGAAGTGGAGCGACGAGAAGGTGGAGGGGTACGCAGGGAAGGAGGAGGTGGTGGAAGCAAATATCTGCTCCCTTGGATGCCAAAGGGTCACTCCTCATTGGTGGAGTGATTATGAGAATCATGCCACCATTGAGGGGCAACTCTTTGTCTCCCAAAGGAGAGGAGCTCCCACTAAAGAGAAAACGGAGGACGTGGAGAGTGGAGGTAAAGGAGGAGGATGGGGGAGGGGAAGGGAGGAAAAGGGCGTGGAAGGGAGGAGGGAGGAGGTAAAGTGCATAGGGAAATGGATCCACAAGGGGGAGGAGAGGAGGGAGGACATGGAGGGAAGGGGAAGTGGAGCAGCGGCGAAGAAGGGAGGAGGGAGAAGGTGGAGGGCATGGTGGAAGGGATTTGAGGGGGGGAGGAGAGGAGGGAGGAGGTGGAGGGATCACATGGGGGAATGGAGGGAAGATGGAGGGGTGCGCGAGGGAGGAGGAGCAGAAGGGAGTGGGAAAAGAAGAAGGGAGCAAGGGGAGGACAAGNGGGGGGGGGGGAGAAGAGAGGGAGGTGGGATGGTTTTTATTTATTTTTTAATAATGTTTTGGGGGGTTTAATTTTATTTTTTATTTTTTTTAATAGAATTTTGTTTTGATGGGTTAAAGGGATTGGGAGGGATTATAATTTTTAGAATTTTTTTAAATGTAATGTTTATAGGGTTTAGGGGGTTAGAAGGGGGGAGGGGTGTTTAAATATTTTTTTTTTAAATGTATTGTTGTAAAGAGGTTACTAGGGGGGAGAGTGTTTTATATGTTTTCATTTTTTTAAATGTATTGTTGTAGAGGGGTTAACTCAGATAGGGGGGGTTTAAATGTATTTTTTTTTTATTGTAATGTTTCATGGGTTATGGTTTAGGGGTCATAAATGGAATTCAAATAGGTTAAAAAGATAAAAATTAAAAACAATAAAAACTACAAGTCCTGGGATAGGAGGTAGGGCTTCCTTCAATTAACACTACACCCCTTCACACAAAAAAAATATATTTACAGGAAAAAAAATAACTAACCCATAAAATGGAGAGCCTCCTATCTTCAAAGTGCTCAAAGATCCTCTGGAATACTCTCCTTTTTCTTTAAATCCCTTCGTGAATTTCACCAAATTCTAAACAAGAGTGAATTTATAAGATAGATTAGGTTTAACTTTACCACTTTTAAGAATATGCGATAAACAAAATGTAAAAACGAAAAATCAATAAAACCATAAAATAATCAATGCCAACTTAATAAAACCACAAAATTATCATTTCCAAATTAACTATAAAACTAAGCTATTTATTAAAATAAGAAAAAGAACTAACCTTGAAATTGTTAGTAAATTTATCGAAATTCAATGATGAATAGTAGGAAAACTAAATGTTTTATTTAGCCTAAATTATGTTTAACATTAATTATTTTACGAATGTGGATAGATAAAATAATCGATGCCAACTTAATAAAACCATAAAATTATCATTTCCAAATTAACTATAAAACTAACCTGTTTATTAAAAATAGAAAAAGAACTAACTTTGAAATTGTTAGTAAATTTCTCCAAATTCAATGATGAATAGTAGGAAAACTAAATGTTTTATATAGCCTAAATTATGTTTAACATTAATTATTTTACGAATGTGGGATTAAAAGAAAAGCTAAATAATCATTACTTTATTACATATTGTATATAAAATATTTTACACGAAACTTCACTTGTTTTATATGTACCGGATATAAATATGTAACTATTTAATACATTATTTCATAGTTTTTTTATATCATAAATTTTTTTTCTTACTAGTTTTATGAATGTTCTTGAAATGTGCACTATATTTTTTGTGGGAACTTTTGGAGGGAAAAATTTCAACGAAAATTTTGGAGGTAGGTTTTAGAGGGAATTTTTTGGAGGGGAAATTCCATTCTTATATATATAAGATCATTGATTAACATTTGCATCATTCTACTTTATGGTGAGGTCTATGGTAAAAGTTCATTGTCTTCTCTATTAATATTTTTCTATAATTCTATCTTTTAGTGAGAAGTCATGGACTCATATGAATTAAATTATAATGTTGATGAAGAGTTGTATTGTTCATCTAGGCAAGATTTCTAGCAATGTAAGCAATGTAATCAAACATGTTGTTCAAGAACTTCCTAATTCTGAAGATTTTGAAGGAAACAATAATAAAGGGAAAGAATGTGATGGTGATGATGATGATGATGAATATATTCCTCCAAGTGGGGATCCTAAATACAATAAGCAATATGAGAACAATTTTCCTCCAAGTGAGGATTTTCAAGGTCCCAATAATGATTGTCCTCAAAGCGTGGATGTTGATGGGACTAATGATGGTTTTGTTGAGCATTCATGCACCAATAATGATGATGGATTTTTTCATATCAAGGATTATAATGGGAATAATGATGATTTTCCTTCAAGCAAGGATGTTAATGGGACCAATGATAATTCTCTTCCTGGATGCAATGCTTTTAATTGGACAAATGATGATTTTCCTCCCACTGAGGATTTTAATGGAACTGATGACGAATTTCCATCAAGTGAGGATTTTAATGGGACAAATGATGATTTTGGTGAGTATGAAGACATCAATAATGGTGAAGATGATTTTCCTCCAAGAGAGGAATTCAACGGAACTGATGATGAATTTCCTCCAAGCAAGGATGTCAATGGTAGTGATGATGATTTTCCTCCAAGTTAGGATTTCAATGGAACTGATGATGAGTTTCCTCCAAGCGAGGATTCCAATGGCAGTGATGATGATTTTCCTCCAAGAAAGTATTTCAATGGAACTGATGATGAGTTTCTTCCATGCGAGGATGTCAATGGAAGTGATGATCATTTTCCTCCAAGCAAGGATTTCAATGGAATTGATGATGAGTTTCCTCCATGTGAGGATGTCAATGGCAGTGATGATGATTTTCCTCCAAGAGAGGATTTTAGTGGCACTGATGATGAGTTACCTCCAAGATAATATGTCAATGGCACTAATGATGATTTTACTCCGAGCGATTATTTTCTTGGCACCGATGATTACCTTCCTCCAAGTGAGGATTCCAATGGAATCGATGATGACTATTTTCTAACTAAATATTTCAATGGCACCAACGATGACATTCCTCCAAGCAAGTATTTCAATGGAATTGATGTTGATTCTGTTGATGATGAAGCCACTAATGATGAAGACAATGATTCTTTTCCAAGTAAGGATGTTACAGGCACTAATTATGTCAATGTTGAATCTTAAGAGTTACCTTTCAATGAATAATTTTGTGGAACCAATAGTGTTTATGATCACATTGATATATCTGCAAGTGATCAACTTATTACTCATCATGACAATCATTTTCATACTAAATTTCGTAATTATATTTTCAATGAGGGGGGACATATTCCTCAAAATGAAAACATTCATTCTAATGAGGTTGTTGTTGTAGACATAATGGTCCAAGAAAGGAACAGACATAATCCAACAATGAGTAGGATCAAGTGTAGGACTAGACCTTTTTATTTTAATCCAAATCATTCCAATTATACAAGGTGTAGGAAATAATTGCTCACAAGTGCAAGTTCCATTACTCATTTGATTTCGAGTGAGTGTGTCTAAAACAATATTTTGAAGCGTATAGGATACAATTATGCATTGAGGAAAAGGAACATGTACTTATCAATGAAGAAACGTATGAAACAATCATATTTAGTGGGGTGTATGGTTTATAAAAGAACATGTTATGATTATTGTGTTGGAAATGTTCTTCTTTGTAGAAAGGAATTCAAAATGATTCACTCAATTGGTAATCTTATATTATCAAGAACCCAAACAAGACTATAAGATGATCCAACATTTTATTTTGATGATTATTAGGGACGAATCATTGGACCATCAACACACATTGCAATATCATGCATGCATGATTTCTTTTCCAAGCATGGAAAGAGTATGCCAAATAGATAAACAATACACATTCCAAATAATTTTACAAGGAAGGAAATATACCACTTATACAAGGATTATGTTCAAGGTGTTCAGCGAAATGGAAAATTCATTAGATATGCATATTTCACAAGAGTATGGAAAAATAAGTTAAAAAACATTCGCATTTCAAGTAGGACAAGGATGGGGATCTACAATACATGTCGTTCTCTTAAAGAAAGAAGGGATAGAAAGAGGGATGTTTACAGAATTGTTTATTTTTAGATAAATGTCAATAATGAAAACTAGTTATTAATGTTTTTTATGTTCTTTGCAGATTACATAATCAATTCACTACAAGAACATTGAAATCAACAATCAAATGAAAAACAAAAGTTGTACAAACATCGCAAGAAGTGTTATGATGCTCCACATAAGTATATGGGTTTGATAATTGATGCCATGGATTAGAAAAAAAAACTCTTGCCACATTTTGTCTGTGTGCCAAAGAACTTAAAGCAAGAAAATTTTATTCAGCTTCACTTTCTTGGGTGTATGGTTTTTAAAGGTGAAATGTTTCTGAGAGTTTACTTTACAACTCTAAACATTCACAATGATGCAAATTTGACCATCACCATAATTCATTATGTCCTTTATCATTGGCATGGTGATCTCCCTGAATTTATCTATTTGTAATTGGACAACACAACCTAAGAAAAAGGTCATGTTTGCTTAAATCTAAACATACTTTTTGAATTGGGAATTTTTAAAAAGGTAAAATTTGGTTTCGTTCTTGTTGGGAATACACACGATCATATTGATCAAATGTTCATCCATTTGCAAGGACATTAAGGATGAATAAATTCGGGAGCCTACCATCATTGATTGAAATTGTAAGGAAAGCATACCATCCAGAACCTATTGTACAAAAATTGGAAGAAAATGTTGACATGAGAAGATTTATTTTTGGATCGCATGGTGAAGAAAGGTGCATTGGAAAACTTAATGACATTATCTTTAAAAATCAATTTGATATAAAAAATATTGATGGAAAAACATTACTGTGGGGAAAGAAGTGCTCAACTATAACATAATGAGGCCTTCATCATGTTTGGCATTTCTGAAAAATTCATCCCAAATCGTAAAATGCATGCTTCAAATTATTTTTATTGTAATAATAATGAAGGTGACCATTAGTAGAGATGTCCATTCTTCTCAAATCTTGGAAGAAATAAAAAATTCCATCGAAGATACATATGCATACTTTTATGTTGTTGATTTTGTTTGATGGGAGTCTTTTTTCATGGAGTAGAGTGACATAATTTAAAAATATACAAATGGAGATATATATTTGAAGTGTCCATTTACTTGGCCACAAAGAGTATCAAATTAAAATAAGAAAACAAATTTTGAACCTCAAGGTGTTGAGTTTTCCCAAGTAGAGGAAAGAGAAATGTATATTGGCTCTAGAAGATCATTTGCAAAGTGTCGAGAGATGGAAGACCTTTATAGGGGATCAATAAAAGATATCAAGGAGGGTTGCATGATTGCAGTTTTGGCTACATATGATGCACATGATTATCTATTCTAGATGGCAAAAGTTATGAAGGTCGATAAAGAAAATGAAGAAGTAGTATCAATAGAAGTGCATTGGTATGCAACAAATACACACCCATTTGATGGTGTGTACAAGGAAAATATGGTGATTGAGAAAAGGGTTTACATAAAGAGAAAAAGAAAGGGTCAAAAACTAAATCGTCGTCGCATTGACATCTTGAAATTAGAGGAAGTTGATATACTTATTTATGATCTCAAGTTGACAAAGAAAGACACTCTTCTCTACAAGACTAAGAGATTATCAAGAATTTGCTGCCAAAAGAAGATGTTTCAAGATGAGAGTTTGCTAAGCCAAGTCGTAGATCTAGAAGGAATATGACAGATAAAATGATGGGCATAGATGTAGACTCGGATGGTGCACCCATTGATAATAGAGAAGAGTATGGATCATCTACATCTTCACCCATTCCTTCATCTACAGAAAATGTAGATTCTGATGGGGTATCAGAATCCATGGATGGATTTGAACAATTTCAAATGAAACATTTTAGATGTTTTTTATTAGTATGATGTTTGAATTGAAACTCTGAAGGAGATTTTGAATATTTGTATGAATCATTTGTTATTGTATGGTCTAATATATAATTTCATTATGAATCAAATCATACTTTCTATGATTTTATATGGTTAGAGTGGTGAAATTATTTATGAAATATTTTTGTTTATTTAATATGCAAGTTTAAAAAAAGTTGTAATTTACCTTTGGATAAAAAAATATTTTTCCAATTTAGGGATTGGTTTTAAAGTTTCTATAAACAATAATATGAGATGTTTAAGCCATGGCTCTATTTTTAACCGAAAAAAAAAAATTATACTGATATTGACACTTTTTTATTTAAGGGGTGTTTTTAGTGTTTTTTTATGGAAAAATCATCATTTTTATGCCTAGAGTTCTCGTTCTTAGTATAAAGTTATAGTTCATAGTATAAGTGGTTCATAGCATAGATTCTCGACCCATGGGAGATGAGATCATGGTTGTACCACTTCACATCAACCATTGAGGACAATACGTTCCTAAGGTGGTGGAGAGTTATGACCCTCCATACGGGTGTAATGGGGGGACCAAAAATTCCATTGGAGGAATAGTGGAGAGCATTCGATGTAAGGTAGAGTAAGTCCACTATTTTGTTATTATTAAATAAGACCCAATCATGTTAGTAAATAAACGGAATGAGACTTCATTAAAAATGCTCAAAAGGTAATTAGGAGGTTATAATGTATTAGGATTTTATAAATATGTATGGAGCTCTCCATGACGTGTGGAGAAGAATATTGTATTTTGATCTTAGCTCGTTAGGAGGTGTAAGTTTTGTTGTTAAACCAAATTTGTAGATGTTGATAAACATTTGCAACCAAACACAATGTCTGATTATCCAAGGTGGTGGTTAGTCCATATTATATTCCTAGAGGTGTGGCGGTTATCAACCAAATACTCCAACACCCCCCTTCCGATATAGCTAAGGAGAATTGAATGCGAGACCTCAAATATGATAACATGTAAGGTTTCTCGTTACACTAGAACCTACAGATGTTGGTAAAAATTTGCGACCAACCACAAGGTCTGATTATCTAGGGCGCTGGTTATATGGGATTATATTCTGAGAGTTGTGGTGGTTATCAACTCATTGCTCCAAGAGGAGACAATTCTCATAAGAGGCAAGTTAAAATGGTTGATTCATCCCATTAAAAAAATAATTTCAATAATAATAAGCTGGAGCTTATTGGATATCTCTTGTATTGATTCATATTGATAATATTCTTGTGTGCGATCTAAATTACATAACAATTTTTTCATATTGTTGATTTCCCAATTCTTATATTGAGTGGGTTTAATTGTTAAGAACATGTATTCCCCTTATTTCATTTTTATCTCTTTAAATATTAATAAATTTATTTTTATTTTTAATTATTCAAATAAATTTGAAATTAAAATGTCTCTAAAGTGATTAATATATAAAATAATAATAATTTTAAAGAAGGGCCAAACTTGGTACATTAGTCGATATGCCTATATATCTTATAATATTTTGGTGGATTCGAGAATGTGACAAGTGTAATCTCTAGATTGATTCTAATAGCGTCCTCCAAAATTCATAATTAACAATTTCAGAAAAAACAGAAATAACTTAATTAACATCTAATAAGTAATAGTTTGAGAAAATGAACTTCAAGTTCAACTATTTGATTATTAGACACAACTTTGAGCTCAAATTCATTGATAATAAAACTAATAGCTTAACTTCAACTCCAATCATGACTTTTACTTGAACTGCAATTGCTAATATATTAACTTTTAAATTAGATATTAGATACAACTATTAGCTTAACTCCAATTATTCTACAACTATTACCTTAACTTCAACTCATCACCATGCTATTAGATAAATATTAGTTTACTATTAGATACAAGTATTGTGTTAAGTCCAATGATTATACAACTATTAACTTAACTTCAACTCTAATAGCTGTTATATTGGATAATTACTAGGTTAACTGAAATAGTGATACAACTATTAAATTAAATTTAGATGAAAGTGGTAACAAAAAAATATTAGATAAACTTGTAATTGTATTCCATCTCTTAGCCTGAAAAACCACCTTTATTATAGTGAAACCATTAACCTTAATTACAGTGAAACCATTAACGACACAATAAACTTTGCATTTAACAATATAACATCATAAAAACAATTATGCTGTCCCATTTTAAGAGGAAAGGTGGCTGACGATTTCAATTTTTATTTCTATTATGCTGTCCCATTTTAAGAGGAAAGGTGGCTGACGATTTCATGTTTTTTCAATTATTCCGTAACCATTTTAAAAGGAATGTAGGCTGTCGATTTCAATTTAGTTTTCCAATTGTCCCGTCACCACAAGAAAGGCAAGAAAGATGAAAAAAAATATTAATTGATTATGCTGTATTTACAAATTATCTCAAATTTATTTAAGAGATATTTAGATATTATTTTAGATTTTTTATTTGTTTGATTTTATTAACAAAATTAACTAAGTGTAACAAGTGTATAGTCTAAATTATTTTATGTGTATAGCGCAAATTCATTTTGATGGTTGTTGTATAAAGTAGAAATGTTAAGAAAATGTGAACCGAATGTTTATGGTTTTAATTTATAGTTTTATATAGGTAGTACCAAAAAAATTTAAATTTAGTTAAACTGATATGTTAATTTTTATAACTTAAAAAAGAAACATGTATCATCTGTAGAATAAACACAAAAACAGTTACACATATCCGCTACTAAACATGTACTTATTTGATACGATCAATATCAATATTTACTCAACTTTTTATATAACTGACTTTGAAATATTGATATGCAATCAAACCCTTACAAAATTATAGATTAGAATTAAAGGATGAAGTTGGATGCTATTGTTAATTTGAATTAAAATAAAAAGTTTACACCGTATTAGACTGAGTAAAAACCATATATGGAGTTCTGGATTCTAGATAAATTATTGAATTGGTATGTGGCCATAAAAATGATATCATTAGATATCCATATGTATCGATGAGTAAGTTAAAATAAAAAATTTACACCATGTTACACTGAGTTAAAACCATATATGGAGTTATGGATTCTAGTTAAATTATTGAATTGGTATGTGGTCATAAAAATGATATCATTAGATATCCATATGCATGGGTGAGTAAGTTAGGTTTAATGGTTAAGTATTTTGAACTTTATTTAGGTTAAAAAACATTTAAAATAATGTTTTATTACATAAAATATAAAAGACTTAATTTTAGTGATTAAGTATTTTAAACTTACAATTGGTAAATAAAATTCAAAAGCAATGTTCAAAAGCAATGTCTTTTTATACAAAAATGTTAAATTTTTTTACTTGAAACCTAGTAAAATATATTACAAAATAACGTTTTAATTAAAATCTAATAAACTATATAAACTTGAAATTTGCAAAAATATCAAGTCTATGGAATCACAATTTAATAAGTGGTTTGCAATAAATAATAAAGCTCATTGTACTATTCACACACATTTCTATCCATATAAACAAAAAATTGTTGATTTTTTGTTTGTTTATAGGCCTTCCCGAGGGACACTGAAGCCCACTTGGACTAATTGCAAATGCATTCCAACTAGGAACATTCACCATCCTACATTGCAAAGTATTAACTATCAGATAGTCCATGTAACTCTCATTTTTCATACCAATTTTATATATTTTATTTTTTTAATGTTTTTTTTAATTGTTGAATTGTAGTTATTTTTTCCTTAACATTGCATAAATTTATGTTTAAAGTGGAAACCAAAACCCTAATCTCTTATAATACTTGAATATTGAAATAACTCATTCTTAATATAAGTTGAGAAACATAATTAGGGAACTTATAAGCATGAGAGAACCATCCTAACTATCATTGGATACTTCTCTTACAATGTTGTTGCCTTCATTAACTATTATCATAGCCAGTTATCTCATATATCAAACTAAGGATGAGAAATTTTTTGCTCAATTGGAATTAGAAATTAAAGGGGTTAAAAAATTAAATTTAACTAAATAATCCATTTTGTAGTTGCCCATTGACCCTAGAAGCAACCAACCACTTTATCCAAGAAAGAGGTGTCTTTGAATTGATTGCTACAGATTCCAACAATGGAGAGATAACTAAATGGATCAATTGTTTATGGTATTTGATAAAACTCCCTCCAATAACAAGGAGGTCCTCTTATATTTTTCGTCGAAAATTATGGTGTTGGAGATATGTTTCACAATGGACCAAGTCGGTACGATAGTAAGTTTGATGAACTAGTCATAATGCATCATGCTATGTCGCGATGATCATGGAGAAGGTCATGAATCATAACAAATCATTATAATGAACACACGCATTCGAAAAGAACACATAAGATTGTTTGCTTATCATAAATATACCACATGATCATATCATATGTCTCAATAAAATCTATACCAGGTCTACGATGGATATTTGTTCAGGACCTCCAATTGCACATTTATTAAAATCTTGTCACGACCCTTAAATGGTATTCTGTGGTACATGTGACCACAAAGAAATGAGTCAGGGCTGTTAAAGGAGTTTCAATTTACCTCTTCCTCAAAGACCCTGAAACCATTTTTACCGCTGTTATCGAAGGTGAGTGATCCAGGAGGATATTGGTGGCCACCCACCTATTCCTCTTGGACCCCCACCATTGTTTCTTTCAATTTTCCAGTTTCCTTAATTGTGGCACAATTTACTATTTTTGGCAGTTTTCGGGTCCTAAACTTTTGGAGCCGTTTTGAGGCCCTAAACGACGTTTTTTTTGGCATCGAATGGTCAAGCAAATATGAGTCCATTTTGGACTTGATATTTGTTTTAATGGATGTAGTCCTTAAACAAATATTTACAACAATGTATCATGCACGTCAAATGGAGATAGTATGCTAAAGTTACGACCTTGGGAAATTGATATACCAAGTTACCCAACGGGGCCCACATTAAGGCGTTTCACTTGCTAGGGTTAGGTTTTTGGATGTGTAGGGTTTCCATTGTTTCTCAATAATATATAGGCCTTCAAGCCTCATTATAACACAGATTCCAGAGGCATGTAGCCATCTCATCTCTTCTCAAAGATAAGCTACCAACACTCTAGCTAGTTTATTTCCATTCTGTATGTAAACAAGTTTCAGTTATTGATTAATGAAATGAAGTGTTATTTCCACTGCATATGTGTTTCTATGGTTATTTGTGTATTCTGTTGCGTTCCTACATAAATCCGGATTAGTGAGATCATCTAAACATATATGTTCATGTGAGCATAACCTCTTGTTCATGGAAAAGTTGGACCGTGGCTTTTACCTAAATAGTTATGGAGAATATCAATGGTCCTTATTCCTTTAGGGTCACCAAGGTGCACAATAATTAATACGTAGAGGTGAGCCTGACTTGAAAACCATTGATCCACGTGTCATTCAAGCAGTGAGTTAGGGCGATAAAAGTAGTTTCTTGAAACCATTTATGCATGACCCTGAAATGTCTTAATGGGCATAATCAACCATCCTATGTGGTTGTCAATTGATGATGTAGTGAGAATATTCTTTGGGCCCCTTAAGAATATTATGATTTGATGAGCATGTAGGATCATGATCTAAACCACTAAATCAATGATCGATATGTTTTCAGGCTCCAAAAGTGGCGACCATCTTTCAAGGATTGAAAGTGGAGAAGAACCTACTAGTATGGAAGATAATATTCATGATGTGCAACTGTTTGTGATAACCATGTTTGATGATCAGTATAAATATATCATACATTTTATGAGTATGGGTTATGCACCAACTGAATTTACCATTGCGCAAAAGAAAAAGTTGGTGGTGCGAGTTGCAAGTTTCCAGTTGATCATTGGAAAGTTGTATAAAATTGGTCATAATGATATACTTTGACATTTCGTTCTGGAGCGTGAGCACCTAATAATATTAAGTGAAGCGCATGCTGATGTCGCAGGATCCCATTCTAGGAAAAGCTACATTGTGCAATATTTTGTAAGCAGTATTATGGTGGGCCACCGTGCATGTGAACACTCAATATTATTGTCGCAGCTCTGATGTATGTCAAAGAAATTGGAAGTCGTCATGAAGGGATGAAATTCCCTTGGTTCTGCAGATAACATTACAGGAATTCGATAAATGGGTTGTTGATTTTGTAGGACCTATCAGTCCAACAGAAAAGCACACGGGAGCATGGTATATTATCACTAGGACTGATTACCTAACTAGATGGGGAGAAGCAATGCTAGTAAATGATTCTATTGCTGCGAATGCTGCAAAGTTTTTATTTGAAAACATTGTGACAAGGTTTGGGTGCCAAAATATTTTAATCTTTG
The DNA here is from genome assembly GCA_001517045.1 of Pseudotsuga menziesii. Lineage (NCBI taxonomy): Eukaryota > Viridiplantae > Streptophyta > Pinopsida > Pinales > Pinaceae > Pseudotsuga > Pseudotsuga menziesii. Next base: position 193,228 of record LPNX010891612.1, on the reverse strand, counting down.
ACCAAGGTATGCATTTTTTTAATCAATTAATCGAAGAATTAACAAATGAATTCCAAATACCGCATAGAAGAAAAACATCATATAATCCTCACACAAATGGAGCTAATGAAGCATTCAATAAGATTTTGGAAAACACATTGACAAAGGTTTGCAATGCACAAAGAGATAAAAGGGATCAAAATATCTCTTTAGTAGTATGGGATTATCGCATGACGTGTAAGAAGTTGGTAGGTTCTAGACTCCATTTAGGATGGTATATGGACAAGAAGCTATCAAGCCTATGGAATATATTTCACCAAGTTTAAGAGTTGTTGCGATCACAGAAATGAAAAATTTTGATGTTGTGGAAGATAGATTACTTCAACTAATACACTTGGAGGAAGAACGCTTTGTTGCAGTATTTCACTAGAATGTAGAAAAGAAAAGGCGTAAGGTATGGCATGATAGACACATTAAGAGCAATAATTTCAAGTTCAGAGGTCTTGTTCTTATGTATGACACCAAGTTTTTCAAGCATCCAAGAAAGATGAAAACACATTGGTTAGGACCATATGTCGTCAAAGAAATCACTCAGGGAGGATCAATGAAGTTAGAAAAATTAGATATGACAGAGGTCAAAGGACTCATCAATGGGAGTCGACTCAACCAATATTTCGATAGTTGCAACTTAGTTACATAGAAAAAAAAAGAGGAAAGAGAGAGAAGAGAAAATAAAGAAAGATGAGCTAAAATGTATATTTGTAGACTTCATTAGTCTACCACAGAGAGGAAGTGAGGTTTTGTAGACTTGGCATCTGGCCAATGTCAAAATTCTGAGGGAAGACAATTGGTATGTCATGAGACGAGAACTCTACTGAAAGGGAAATGAAAGTCGTAAGGAGTGTGATGAGACATGTAATGAGTCTCCAAATAAAGGGACTTTACCTAAAGAAAGAAAATAGGTCACCAGTGATGCAGTGTTGATGCAAGTATGAAGAGACTTGCAGATAGGACAACTGTCAGTTACTAATTTGCAAATCTTGAGAGAGTATGATAGTCACTTTGGTCAGAATTATAATGATGTCATAGTGAAAATTGGTAGCTCGGTTGGAAGCATCAACATGATGACTCGGAGAGGTGAACCACATGACGGTCGTCTTGTCATTATTCCAATTGATGAATATGAGTGTGAAGATTTGAAAAAATGAGGGCCTAGGAAATTATTTTGCTTCCCCTCGCTTTCAGATTAAGTATGATATAATGCAATAGCGAGTTGTTTCCTACAAAACCCATAACCGAAGTAAAATTGTCATAGAAGTATGGTTACTTTGATATTTAGCACCAGTGCCCTTATGAGATCCACAATTGAAGTTGTGATACCTGTTATGGTTGAGGAAAATGTTTTCGAATATGTTCAACTACAAGCAAGGAGGCGATTGGAAGCTGAGCTAGTTCCAGTCCTATCTGCACTAACGATACAAACCGTCCTACTAGGGTTGGAAATAAGGAAGCGTTATGGTTCCCGCAAGAGAAATATTGTCTCACCATTGATGAGAAATAATGAAGGAGCAACAACTAGAATTCAGGGAAAAATTACATCTCACTAAAGTCACCGGATATAATTGTGGAGAAGTCACCAGAGTGCATAGTATCAATTGCTATAACTCATCGGTACAAAATGGTTTTTGGATAACGAAAAAAATAGATAAAGGCCACTATCATCAACATCATCTCTACAAAAGGATCAAAACATATTGGGTGATGATTCTTTCAAGAAAAATATGAACTGGTAGATTCCAATAAGGGAAGGTAAGACGTCGATGAGATGGAAGACTTTACAAGTAGTAGGGTAAATCAAATGCCTAGGAACTGAGTTTATTTACCGATTGTTGTGACCTCTAAGGTTTATACCAATGTTGCATACTCATTCAATGCTAACAAAGAGGAAGATTCTAAAGAGGAGAAAGGAAAAACGTGGGATCAATTGGCAGTTGAATCTAGAAATGTAGAGATAAAGAAATGGTGATGTTGAGGATTTTTCCCATATCATTTGTCATACTACTCTCAAATAGTAACTTTATGTGATAGAAGAAAGAACCAAAGTAGTAGGAGAATCTAGAAACAACATATATGAAAAAATATACATTAGAATGTGCGTGAAGCAGTTGCATCAATAGAGAAGGTAATGTCGGAATAGGTCAGTTCTGACCTTGTGGAGCAATTGCAGAAGATAGAGGAAGAAGTGCAGGTGGAAGCAGAGGGAGTGGAAAAAATATTGAAAATTTTTCACATTAAAGTCGGTACAAGTAAATAAATGGAGGAATATCTTTGAGTTTCTCGGGACGATCCACCGGTGAGTGTCGGGGGCATATTGGTCCTAGAGAAAGGAAAGCAGAATTCTCTTAGAATTCTTCCTAAGTATGAATAAGAGCTATAGAAGGAGAGAAAGGAAATGTGTGACATAAGAGGAAGCCGCGACAGAAGAGGAATCCATGAGAGAACAAAGGAATGAAACAAGGAAAGATTCAACGTAATAAAATTACCAGAAGGTGTGTAAGTGGCATAACGGCTCGAAAATGGCAGAAGGGATTAACGGTAAGAAAGAAATAGGCCATAAAGATCGTGGTTATGAGTTTGGATAGAGCCGGCAGAAGCCACACGTATGAAGTAATCTTTGTAACTCAGGATGTTAGTGCTTAATTTCATGTGTTACTAGAATACGAAAGATAGCATGTGGGATGAGTACATGAATTCAGCTGAGAAAGAGATAGGTAAAGAGTCTGTAACATAGTCTATAAAAGAAGGAACCCAAGCTGAATGCGGGTAAGATTCTCCGTTGTTAGTTGTTTATTGTTAGACTGTTAGTTTCTCTATATTTTGTTCTCTATTAGTGTTACTAAGTGTTCTTGATTTGAATTATATGCATCTAAGTGTGTAGAAGTGTAGGAGAAGTTGAGTCAATCAAGGCTATGTGTGGATCGTTGGAAGAGTCAAGTACAGAGAGAGAATAAGAGAAGAGTGGAGAGCATGAGATGAAGAAATCATCTGTGTAGATAAAGAATAAAATATAGAACAGATTATGTATCTTAGTGCGCAGACAAAAGGTGCATATATTTCTTCATGCCAAATGAAGAGCACCTTTGTTTTTTTTCCTGCATGGGTTTCCATGTTATATTTTGTGTATATGCATGAATGTTTAATGTGTTTGAGTTATCTGTATAAATGTTGCTTTGATTAAATTATTATATATTTTATTATGAATGAATATATGTACATCAATAGGAATGTTATAAGTTGAATACATTTATGTTGCACTGGGCTTGTTGTTATATTAATTGTGCAAGAGAAATTGGGTTGCCGTCTAATTTTTCATAATAAGCATAAGTAATCCATCCACAAGATTTTTTGAGAGACTTGGTTAATGACTGAAGTACCAAAAATCCCCCACCCAACTGCAGAAACTTGGTTCCGGCAGTTACCCATAGAAATATATCTCGGGTGAGACTGCATCTGCATCATAAGTGTTGCTGACTGGGATTTTCTTTGTCGGGATGATATCTTGGGATTTGTTACGGTAAGGGGAAGGGATTGAACCTAGGTGAGTGTCCTAAGAGGAGGGATAAAATGCAAAATTATTTCTTGGATCAAATCTATCTTGTATTTTATTCCTCCAAATTGGTACACTTTCTGTTTTATTTGTATCCTGGTTATAACATAAATTTTCTTTTCACATTGCTTCTTCTGGCATATTTGGATTTTCATACTCAATCCACTCCTTAAACATGATAGAAAACCAGTTGAGAAAGTTTTTTTATCTTTGTTTTTTCATCTATTATAAATGGTACGTAAAGAAGCACACTCGGGAATTTACAACAGAGCTCGTTCATGGTAATAACTCCTAGGATTAACTCATAAAATTCCTTAGCCTTCTATTTGGAGTGTTGTTGTGAGAGGTATTTTCATTTGAAATTATTATTTAAAATTTTTCCATGTTACGTATCTTTATTCCTTTAACTTTCTTTATATCCTGCCACCACATATCAATTTTTCCAGTTAAATTATATATTCCCATTTTAGTTTTCATTTCATCGGAGTAATTATAAATTTGAAAGTATTTATTAATCATTGATAGTCAGGATTCTGCCTCTTCTCCTTTTTCAATCTCACCGTTAAACATCGGTGATTTAATCTTTGTAAATGCCCCAGATATTTATTCGTACAATTTGTACTTCTTTTTCTTTTTATTAACATCACTACTTTCACTGGATTCTTGTTGTTTTTGTGTGTGGTATTTGACTGATTCCTCACAGAATTTTTAGCCACATGACTGGAAAATTCCATTTTTATTCCCTTACATTTGTAAGCTGTGTTTTTGGCATAATATGTTCAGGTTCTTTGTTTTTCTCCTTTTATCATTATATGATTTAACTAGTAAAATATTCTTCAGTTAATCTTGAGCTTTCAAGATTTGTTCAATATCCTCCCTAACTCTTTTTAAATTAGCCCTTAGTTCTTTAACAATTATTTGTAGTTCATATGGGTTATTAGTTTGACTCTTTTTAAGGTTTACCCAGATTTCACATCCCTTAGAATACCCTCTTCATTGTTTATGGGATTTCCAGGGTGAGACTCTTTTCTATAGACATCCCTACCTCTGCCATATTTTTTCTTGAAAAAATAGAGCTATCCTTCTCTTCCTTTTTGTAAGAGAATAAAACCCAAAATAAAAATGAAATTAGTCTTCTAGTTTAATTAACAGTTTTAGTGTTGATCCGGTTCAGGCCTAGTGTTGTAACCATGCCATGATACCATTCTGTCACACACCTCAAAATTCCATATATAATTTCTTTTTGATATAACATATATATCTATCGACACATAATTAAAGTCCCTACATGTTGCTAAAGACATCTGTCATAATTTTCGTTTTGTTACTAAAACATACTTTACTCCTACCTAACATGTTTTTCAAAGTAGAGGTTTTCTAAGGGAACAATATCATCAGGTGCTATTAAACCTACAGGTGATGTTTTGTAATAAATTATCTTGTTCTTCAAGTAAATAGAACAGGCCATTATTAAAATTTGAAGGTTAATTTCTTGTTTTAAAATTTACTTGTTCAGTTAATATTTTTCTCAATTGTTGAACTTAACTCTTAAAAATAAGCTCCAATCCATTTATCTGTTCAGTCCTGAAATTATAACCATATTAGTCTTTCTGCATTGATAATTCCGCAAATAACCTTCCACAATTATATTCTGCAAATAAATTTCCACAAAGATCCTTCTGCAATGATCTTTCTAAAATATTTCTTTCCACAATGATCATTCTGCAAATAACCTTCCACAATGACCATTCCACAAATAGCCTTTTGCAATTGGGAATTGCGGGTTTACTTTCAATTTTTTGAATTAACCTTCTGCATTTATCCTTTCGCAATTGCTGATCTAATTGTGGGTTTCCTTTTCAACTTGATCGAATTAACCTTCCACATTTATCCTTTTGCAATTGGAGATTTCATATTATGGGTTTCCTTTCAACCTTTTCAAATTAACCTTCCGCAATTGTGGATTGTGGATTGCGAGTTTCCTTTCAACTTTTTCGAATTAGGCTTCCACAAACCATCCTTCTGCACTTAGATGTTTTCTAGCTAAGAGATTGTAATTTTATTTTTAAATTAATGAAGTGTTTGTAATTATCCTTTGTGTAGATTAAGGGTTTCCATCCTTTGAGGGACATACGGCCATACTAGGATAATGGGGAGATTGTTGCGATTAGTTAGGCATTTTTTATTTCAAAACTATAACACTGATTAAGGCGGTTGTCTTGATTTTAAATTTTGATTGATAGTTTAATCATTGATAGGATAATCATGGATGCTTGATTGATTTGTTGAATACATTATGAATATCATAGCTGGTTGTATTGCATATCTAGATTTATAATTTTCATAAGTAGATTATTCTTAGGTATTTAAATCAAATCCAAATGATCTCAGTCCATCATTATAGATCTTTAATATTTGGATTCATAACAATGTTATTTTAATATCTATATATATATTAAAATTTCTAAGGCATTTCAACTCTTTCTATATTAGAAGTTGATTTGTTTAAAACAATAGTTTTTATCCCTTGGATTGCGCTAGTGAGAATAGCTTTGATGAGAATAATTTATAGACATTAAAAAAATTAAAACAAGGTAGTGTACACATTCAAAACCAGAACAAGAATAGAAAACAATAATGCTCATACTTTACTAAATATTACAATAGTGCCCATTACTAACCATCTTTGATTCGTGTATGGATGCCCGATCTGAGATGCATAATTAATCTAACATTTTATAGACGTGATTAAAATACAAACACATATGGGTGTTCCTTACATGCTTTGAATTCTCAAGAAACTGATAGGTTGCATCCTTGAACATCAAACCATGTGAGGTAAAATTGGCCCCAAGTGTTAGGATAAAGTGTCCAGGTGAATGCAAAATGTCTCCATCTTTACTAGTTCTGTGACGAGATGAACATGTGATCAAATAGATAGGTAGAGAAGCCCTAGGACTGTGGAGAGTAAATGTTTGAGCTTCATAATATAATATAGCTTCATAAATAACCAATGATTCACAAAATAAAATATCAGCAAACTCATAAGAGGAAACTAACATCAAATCCCCAGTAGTAATTTTGAAGGAGACTTGCGGTACTTGATTTGTCACACCAACTAGAAAGAGCATACACGAAAGAACATACATCAGAAGGTGCACAAAGAATCTGTATCAATAGATAACGTAATGCTGGAACATGTCAGTTCTAACCTTGTGGAGCAATTGCAAAAGACTGAGGAAGAAGTGCAAATGGAAGGAGAGAGAGTAGAAAAAATCTTGGAATATTTTCACAGTAAAGTTGATACAAGTAAAGAAATGGAGGAATATCTTTGAGTGGCTTGGTACAAGCCATAGGTGAAAGTTGGGGTTCTGTTGGGCCTATAGAAAGGAAAGAAGAATTCACTTATAATTCGCCTAAGTATGAAGAAGAGCTAGAGAAGAAGAGAAAGGAGGTGCGGTAGAGGTAGCGACAGGAAGGAAGATCCATGAAAGAAGAGGAAGCCGCGACATACGGATGGAATGTGACAAGGAAAGATGCGATGTAATAACAATACCAAAAGGAGTGTAAGTGGTATGACGGTTGGAAAGTGATAGAAGGGATTAACTATTATAAAGAAATAGGCCATCAAGATCGTGGGTATGATTTTGGTTAGAGCTGATAGAAGCCACACATATGAAGGTATCTTTGTAATAAAGGCCATTAGTTCCTACTATTGGGTGTTACTAGAATAGGAAATATAGCCTGTGGGCTATGTATATGAATTCAGATGAGAAAGAGACATGTAAAGAGTCTATAAAGAGTCTATAACAGAGTCTATAAAATAAGAAACCCAAGTTATATGCATGTTAGCTTATTTGTCATTAGTTCTTCACTATTAGACCGTTAGTTTATCTATATTTTTTTGTATGTTAGTGTTTACTAAGTTCTCTCAAGTTGAAGAATCTACAACTGAGTGGGCAGACGTGTAGGAGAAGCTGAGTCAATCTAGGTTGTGTGTGGATCGTTAGAAGAGTCAAGTAAGGATAGAGAAGAAAAGAAGAGTAGAGAGCATGAGAGGAAGAAATAGTCTATGTAGATAAATAATATTATCTAGAACAAAGTCTTTGTCCTAGTGTCCAGACAAAAGGTGCATATATTTCTCATGTGAGATGAAGAGCAGATTTGTGTTTTTTCCTGAATGGGTTTCCACATTAGATTATGAGTATATGCATGAATGTTTAATGTGTTTGAGTTACCTATATAAATGTTGCATTGAATGAATGCTTATATATTTTCTTATAAATGAATAGATGTATATCAATCTCACTATTAAAAGTTGAATACATTTATGTTGCACTAGGGTTGTTGTTATATTGGATGTGTAAGAGAAGTTGGGTTGCGTCCTAATAGTTCATAATAAGCATATGTAATCCACCCACGAGCTTGGTTGATTTATTTGGTAAATGACCAAGGTACCATAAATCCCCCACCCAAAAATGGAAACTTGGTTCCGATAGTTACCCATAGAAAGATATCTTGGGTGAGACTGCATATGTATCACAGGTGTTTGCAACTAGGATTTTCTCTGTTGGGCTGATATCTTGGAATTTTTTGCGCCAAGAGGAAGGGATTGAACCTAGATCAGTTTCCTATAGGTGGGAGAAAATCCAACATTCTTTATTGGATCAAAGCTATCTTATCTCTTAGTCCTCCAAATGGGTACAGTTTCTCTTTTATTTTTATTCTGGTCATAACAAGAATTTTGTTTTTGCATTGCTTCTTCCAATCTATTCAAATTGTCCTACTCAATCCGCTCCTTAGACATTAAAGGAAAACAATTGAGAAAGCGTTGTATATTTGGTTTTTCATCTAGTATTAATGGTACGCAATAAAGCATACTTGGGAATTTACTATAGAGCTCTTTCATCATCATAACTCCTAGTCTTAACACATAAAATTCCTTAGCCTTCTCTTCATAGTACTGTTCTTACAGGTATTTTCTCTTAAAATTATTTTTAAAAGTTTTCAATATCATGTATATCTATTCCTTTTACTTTGTTTATATCCTGCCACTATATATCTGTTTTTCTAGTTAAATTTTATATGCCCATTTTAGATTTTGGTTTTTTAGAGTAATTATAAATTTGGAAGTATTTCTTCATCACTGAGAGTCACACTTCCTCCTCTTCTCCTTTTTCAATCTCACCATTAAACATCGGTGGTTTCATGCTTTTAAATTCCCCATATATTTCTTCATATGGTTTGTACTTCTTTTTCTTTTTACTAACATCGCTACTTTCACTGGAATCTTGTTTTTTTTGTGTGCGGTGTTTGATTAATTCCTCAGTGGAATTTTTATCCCCATGAAAGGAAAATTCTAGTTTTCTTCCCTTACGTTTGTAATGTGCATTTCTTGGCATATTATGTTTAGGTTCTTTGTTTTTCTCTTTTTCATCATTATGTATTTTAGCTAGTAAAATATTATTTAGTTCCTCTTGATCTTTCACGATTCATTCATTATCCTCCCTAACTCTTTTTACCTTATACCTTAATTCTTTAACAGTTCTTTGTATTTCATATGGGTTATTATTTTGACTCTCATTAAGGTTTACCCAGATTTCACCATCCCTTCGATTACCATGTTCATTTTTTATATGATTTCTAGGGTGAGACTCTTCTTCTACAGACATCCCTACTTCTTCCATGTTTTTCCTACGAAAATAGAGTTATCTCTCTTCCCGTTTGTAAGAGAATCAAACTAAAAATAAAATAAAATAAGTATTCTAGTTTAATTAACAATTTTAGTGTTGATCGAGATCAGGCCTAGTGTTGTAACATTTACCTGATACCATTAAGTCACACACCTCAAAAATCCATATATAATTTTTTTTATATAGCATATATATCTATATGCACATAATTAAAGTCCCTACATGTTGCTAAATACATCTATCATAATTTTCGTTTTGTTACTAAAACATACTTTATTGCTACCTGACCTATCATTTAATTTCTAGATGTTTTCTAAGGTAACAATATCATCAGGTGTTTTTCAACCTATAGGTGATGTTTTGTAATAAATTATCTTGTTCATCAATTAACTATAAAATGGAATTATTAAAATTTGATGGTTCGTTACTCATTTTTAACTTTACTTGTTCATTCAATCTTTTCCTCAATCATTCAACTCGGCTATGAAAATTATGGCCCAATTCATTTATTTGTTTAGTCCTGAACTTCTAACCTTGTTTCCGCATTGATCATTCCGCAAATAGCCTTCTACAAATATCCTTTTGCAATGATCTTTCCAAAATTTATCTTTTTGCAATGATCATTCCCCAAATAGCCTCACACAATGATCATTCCACAAATATCCTTCCATAAGGATCCTTCTGCAATTGTGAATTGTAGGTTACGGGTTCCATTTAACTTTTTTGAATTAACCTTCTACATTTATCCTTCCCCAATTGTGTATTGCGGGTTTACTTTTCATTTTTTTTTAATTAACCTTCTGTAAATGCGGATTGTAGATTGTGGGTTTCCTTTCAACTTTTTTGAATTAACCTTGTGCGTTTATCCTATGTGTAGAGAAATGATTTCCATCCTTTGAGGGACTTACAACCATACGAGAATAATGGGAAGACTGTTGTGATTAGTTATGAATTTTTTATTTCAAAGTTGTAACACTGATTAAGGCGATTGTCTTGATTTTAAATGTTGACTAATATTGTAATAATTAATAGTATACTCGCAGATCCTTGATTCATTTGGTGATTACGTTATGAATATCATAGATGGTTGTATTACATATCTAGATTTATAATTTTCATTAGTAGATTATTCTTAGNCCAAATGATCCCGATCCATCATTCTAGATCTGTAATATTTGGATTCATAACATAGTTCTTTTAATATATATATATATATATATATATATATATATATATATATTTCTAAGGCCTTTTGACTCTCAACCAGATTCTATAATAGAATCAGATTTGTTTAAAACAATATTTTTTTATCCCTTGGATTAACCTAGTGAGAATAGATTTGACGGGAATAATTTAAAGACATTTAATAAATGAAAAGAAGGTAGTGTACATATTTGAAACCAGAACAAAAATAGAAAACGATTATGCTCAGAACTTACTAAATATTACAATAGTACCAATTACTAACCATGTTTGATTCGGGTATGGAGGCTCGATTGAAGATGCATAATTAACCTAACATTGTACAATCATGATTAAAATATAGAAACATAGATATTTGTCCTATACATATGCATAAAACATTTCTTCCTAAATAATATAGCTGTAGTTCAAGCTAAAATACACATCCAACTGTAACTAGATTTAATAATAAGCAACAAAATAAGAATCTGGCACCACAGCTGAGAAAACAGAACTGGAATATTTGTCCCTCCCCACCAACTCCCAGAACATCCAAATCACTTGCTCCAAAACCCTCAATCTTGTTCGTTGAACCATAATAGAAAATTCACTTAATGCGCCATCTCTTGCATTATCATATTCAATCTCAATCCAATACTAGCCTCATGCTTGCTAATGGACATACTATTATATAGTATTTTTCCTAGGACTTGGTCATTTATGAGCGGCCTTCTCTTTAGTACTCAACAAAGAGTCGTGACCTGATTTTGAGGAAGATGCATCCTACACCTTGAGTTCTCATTCAGCAACTACAACCACTTATATTTTCCTCTTGTGGGTTAGTAAACACTCTTCAAAAGCTATTTTATTTCAGTCCCCTTTAGTATCTTTTATTAATAAAAAAATAATTCATTACATTTGTTTTATTTTTGTCAAAAATATTTAGAATAATAAAATAAAATATCTTAGCAAAAATTAATAATAAATTATTAATTCTTATTGTACTACACAAAGATATATATTTATACTTATTCTAAACATATTAATATTATTAATATATTTCTTACTAATATATATCTTTATACTTATTCTAACCATATTAATCTTATATTATTTAATCTTATTAATATAACTATTGCCTGAACCCAATCTCTACTATTTGAGTTAAACTTATGTTATATGATGAATTTGAAAGGAAACTCTCACGATTTCATTTTTTAATTATCCCATCACCATTTTAAAAAGAAAGTACTAACGATTTCAATTTTGTTTTCCAATTATCCTGTCACCATATTGATGATGATGGTTAATGTCCACTGAGACCAAACTTTGGTCTATCGGACAAATTAATTAGTTTGCTTTTAAATTGTATTTCTATGCTCAAAGAGCTTGGTGAGGAGCGTCCCGAGCTCACTATAATTTTGACAAGTTAAAAGGATAGGAAGGTTAGTATTGCAACAAATATTATGAAACTGAGATCTAATGCGGGTCTACGCAGGGCACTCTAAGAGGAAGTGGTTTTCATCTTCAATGTTCCTATTCTCACAGAGACGACATACCTTTTCAACCCATGGTGTTTTAAGAATTGTCCAACAACCTGTTTCACTATGGAGCTTATGAGAGTTCGTTCTTATCCTGGCTATATTAATTTTTTTCTTTGAACTTGTTAAAACAGAGAGATAATTTTTATCTTCTAGAGTATGGTTGATGACCTCCTTATAATATCTTAATTTTATTTTAGCCTCTAAATATTTTGTAGACCACAGTTTCTCTTTAAACTTAGAAGTAACAATATTTTTAATGTTATTAATATTTTGCAATGCAACATTTTCATCGATCTCCCAGTGATTTAACCATGCCCTGGTATCCTTATACCAACCTCTCTTGATCCTTAGGTGGTTTTTACTGGAATTAAAACCTGGATTTGGAAGTCTATGGTATCCTATGTTATTGATTTTGTGTTTGTATAATAGGAGCCTAGTCATGGCTAGGCTCTCGATAGGGGAAAGACCCACTTCTATAAGGAGAATAGGATAAGGTGTATTGCTTCTAATTTTGAGGTTATACATTATAAAACACTTCTATATTTGCTCAATCTTCATCCAGGATTCTATAGAGATGTTGCAACCCAAAACCTCACAACCATACAAGATAACAGGAGTGACTAAAGTTTCAAAGAGAAGCTTCTTTTTATCCCACATCATAAGGTTTACTACTTTACAATTATTCTCAAGACCAAAATAAGCTTTCCACCCTCCATTATTCATTTTCTCTATGCTATAGTTCCAGTTGAGCTTGTGATGATTATCAATTCCTCCATGTTTCTATTGTCATATACAATAGCAAGTGCTAATGTATATACAATAGCTTGTGATGAATATCAATAGTTTCAAGTTGCTATAGTTCCAGTTGAGGTATTTGTAAGAAGTTAGTTCCTCCAAGTTGCTATTGTCATATACAAAATTAGCGTAAGTGTCCTTCTTGGATTTGATAATCATAACTTTTGTTTTGTCAGTGTTGATAGTCATACCCATTGTAGAGAAGAAATCCTTAAGAAGTCGTAGTTGTTTATCAAGAGATCCCTTGCCAAAGAGAAAGGTGAAAGAAAAAAATATTAATTAATCATGTTGTATGTACAAATTATCCCACACTTTGGAGAAAGAAAAATATATTAATTACTTATATTGTATTTACAAATTAGTTTAGATTTGGGAGATATTTAGATATTATTTTTCACTGTGGTTAAAGTGTGGTTTAAAAAATGATTAATAATTTGTTTTTGTTTTTATTAAATAGTATTTATTTTGTGTTTATATTAAGAAAAAAATATTAATTAACCATGCTACATTTACAAATTGTCACGTCCCCAAGCCTCTGACTGGCGAAAGGACGCGACCATCATGGCGTTAACCATCCGGGCTAAGAGCCCACGAACATGGACAGGCATAAAATTGCTGAAACAGAACCTTTAAATAAAACATGCACATATGCAATTAAATCATCATACACAGTGGAAACCAATAGCATTCATACATGCATGCATTCATTTAACATGTTCATCATTTTCATTGATAGAAATTTCGATTGCAGAAGTAAAATGGACAAGATCACTTATCTTAAGATGAAGTCGTTCCGCAACCAGCTACATCGCTGCAACGTTCCACCCAACCATAGGCCAGCGTGCTCCTCAATCTCTTAGCAGCGCTGCCACCCCCGAGATGGGCATGATTCTCCAAGGAATAAGGGAACTAGCAGGCTTACACATAGCCAAGGATATACAACACACAGCCAAGCCAACACAGTTGGGTTTATCAGGCCATCAAGGAGTGGGAAAGGCTAAATGCTAAGCTGGTGAGCTCATTACAGAGCCAAGAACACCTACACCAGAACTAGCCTGACCTCTAAGACACCCAAACACAACCAACACAAGGAATCAGTCATTTCTCTGCTACACAATCCCTCAAGCCCTGCATCCCCTTCCAGTGCTATTCAGGGGTGATGGAGAAGAAGGCTAGCCCTCTAGCTCGATCTGTGTGGTTTCCAGTCACCAGGTTTTTCAAGCAAAACTAAGCCCCCATCCCTGCTCCCTACACAGTCTGAAGACCAACCATTGCACTTTGGCAATCAATCAGTTGATACAGCTTAAGAGGGAAGACAACTCCCCAGGGAATTATACAGTCCCAAACGTAACAATGATTGTAGCTCACAACAAGGGAAAAACAATGACCCGTCCTGGGCAATCAAGCCAACCAAGGAAACTTACATAGACCACGCTGAGGAAGAGAAAAACACAGACTTCCCAATCCTGTGCATGAAATGAACAGAACGACCATACCAGTCTGTGAGACAGCCGAAAACGTGAATGGCCCTTCACAACAGTTCGTGGATGGAAGAGCACGGCTCTCAGCTCGCTGCATCAGCCGGAAAACCAAGAAATTCCTGTGTGTGAGGATAATGAACGGACATTGGTTCACGCGTGAAGATGAACAGCTCCTAGCTTGTGCGTGGGTGAACAGGCAATAGGGAAGACGCGAATTAAACGTGTGTGAGTGTTCAACACAGGCATGGAGAGGAGAATGCATCTACGAGAGTGAAAAACCAGGTAAATCTTGTGCGGAGAGGTGAACCTAAAATCGTGAGGACAGTGTTTTCTTCCCTGGTGAAGTCAACTGTGGTGGAGTGTGCGTGTGGGTGAGGACTGACAGTCTTGCCACCCCACTCCCAAAGCAATTAACTGCCTCAACCACCAGCAGCCATTCTTCAATGAAAGTGTTTGGGGGAAGGCAAGGAAAGAAGACACATGGATTTTTACCCCATTGGCCAAGGTTTGACAAATCCCCCCACATCCTTATCCTTGTGAAAATCATGCCCCTTCTCAATTTAGTTGCCGCGATCGTAGCTGGTTGTGTTCATTTTATTAATTATAGATGCATATTTACATGATGACAAACATAATGTATGCCGCATGCCCCAATATACCATCGGTGACAAATCCAAAACATAGCACAACAGCTCAATGGTGGGGCCTTGGCCTTTAGCTCCGCACCATGATTATTACAATATATACATCTAATGCAATTGGGTCAAAACCGGGGGTGTGACACAAATTATTTCACATTTTGGAGAAATAAAAATATATTAATTAATTATATTGTATTTACAAAGTATTTTAGATTTGGGAGA
>LPNX010891612.1:140642-172005 GCA_001517045.1 Pseudotsuga menziesii | reverse complement strand
TGTTTGTTTAATTATTATTTATTTATTTATCATTTATCATTTTTACTTTAATTTATCTATTATTTAGTTAAAGTTATTTATGATCAATTTATTATTTCCCTTAATTCAAATAGATGTTGATACTGTCGCATTCTCGTCGTGACTAGAATTATCAAGATGTCATGCTACCAGCATGTCCTTCCAATAATTTCCTCAATCGAGGAGTTGGTTATGACAACTGAGCCAATATTGCCTTAGTTTTCCTACCCTGGGAAGAGCCAGGTGGTTCTTGGGGAATAAGTCTGAATACTTATTGTGCGACCCCTAGTACAATGTTTGTGAGCAACTGATTCATGACCTACCCTTACAACACAATCATCTGATGAACTGGAGTTTTCCTCGCTCTAATCAAAGTTCATTGCATCCTCCAATTTTCTAGACTTACACATATAGTTTTTCATCCTTGTCACTTGATGTGGGTCAGTTGGAAATCATATCCCATCACCCACACATATAAAAACCTATGCATCAAATATCATAAATAAGATTTCAACCATAACATAACCATCAATCGACCTCGACTTTTGAGATTTCCTGACTCGTCCATAGTCCATACATGCTAGTGCATCAAACATATCACAATTTAATCATATTATAAACAAGACCGATATCACATGCCATAGTTGTCAACTCAACTAAATTCTTAGCATACTAATGCTTGCTTGTGTTTCATGTACCTTTTTTTTCTTGTCACACTCGATAAGCCATCAAAATACATGTTACATAACTTTTGTCAATAATTCATTACTATAAGACATTATACAACTTTGAATCCTTGCTGATAACTTTACATCATGTTTCATTCAAAATTAAAAGCATAATATCCTGCATTCACAATTGACCCATTGTCGACATCATTTTTATAATCATAATTTACTTCCCATGTGATCAATATGTCAGATAATTATTCTTGGGTCATATCTCATTACTAATTCATATCTTCACACATATCCAGGTCATTCGAAACTGGATTCTCTCAAAATACCTCCATACAAAGTTTTTAGATCTCAATTAAATAAAGAGTCGGTTCATTCTTCATAGAATTCCCTCAAATAATAGTTATTCCTATCTAAAGAGTCAGGGTAAAAAGATGGTGTTACGTACACCCCCACTTCAGGAAACTTTGTTGGTAAGTTCTAGGATAAGTATGGATATTTTCCACATATTTTCAATGCGTCCTCTCAGGTCGCAGTATTGGGACTATATCTATCCTTAATATTAGAGCCTCAGTGCATGAATCATTCCATGCTAGTTTATATTGAGACACTAACCATTATACATTAGTATCGAGTCATCATTTCTAGTTATAATTAATGATTTTATTTAATTACTTTTCCTATCCCTAAGTGGGCCATTACATACTCCCCTCTTTAGGAAACTTCGTCTCGAAGTTATTTCTTATTTTATGTTTAATGCTAGTTTCACTTTTTGTTCATATTCAAGTCTTTATCTCATTCTATTATATTTTCATCAAATGGTCATTCCCATAGGCACTGGATATGCTACATAATTGAATTTATGTTCTAAACAATAAGGTTCCAACACATTCTTAAATAGAAATTTCACATAATTTAAATCCAATAATATTTTCAATAACTTCCAATACCGATCTAGATTTTCGACACCTCCTAGTCTCCCATGTGGAATTGTGATATCCAAATTAACTAGAAGGTATATTGTATAAATAATTAATCAAGTTTTTAGCGTATCCAGAGGTAAGTAAGAACTAAAATCTATTTTGCCATCCTCTCTTCTAAGGAGAGAAGGTATACAATCCTCATTAAAATATAGATTACAAGTACGAAATTTCAAATCAATAATGTCTATTATATAGTCATCAATCAATTCCTAAGTTACTCATCTCTCTCATAAAGCTTCTTCCAAATTTATTAATAAAATTGACTCTCAATTTAGATATGATTCCAACATGTCGAGTTTTAGTGACTTAGACGATGATATTAAATTTAGTTTTCTAGTCATATCTTTAGTATTTTTATTCCCAATTCAAGGAGCTTATCATGTCCCTATTATATTTTATCATTCCCATGGTCATATGACCACTTCAAAATACCTTCATAGTCACATCTTGTGTGTCGTCATATTCTCATTAAGTCCTTTCTTGAGGAACAATCATTCTTTCATTTAGGTTTAACCATGTAAGGTAGTTATAATTATTGCATTCATCTCATCGTGTTGATCATCTCCATAGTTCGTTTGATAAAACCTCCTCCATGCAAATCTTTCGATACTTAGTGGAAGTCTCGATATAAAGAGACTTTCGTATCTTGTTAGTAAAAAGTTGTCAAAATGTTCGCTTCGTTAATATTTCATATTTTAACATTTAATGTATTATGAATTTCAACATAAATTCCTTTATCTTAATGACTTCACTTCTTTCCCAATCCATGGATTTGATATGTATAACCAACTTCTCAAAACAATCGGTTCCATCTTGTTCTTTTATCAAGTTCAATTTCAGAGATATTGCAAAGAAATTTTTTTCTTAGTCTAATAATATGAGAGAGACACGCGTATATCATCATTATCAGTATCAACAAAACATGAACAACCAACTTGAAAATCATATCACCTATTCCATGAGTTTCACTACACATTAGTTTTTCTGGGTTCATCTCTCTAACTTTACCTTGTAGAGGTGACTTCAAATTTTCCCTTTCTAATAAGTATTGTTGCAATAATTTTGTAATTCCTATTCTAGAATCCATAATATTAAATGCAAATTTATGAAATGATGTTGACCTTTCTTTTAGTTCACCTTACACTCTAAATACCACATAATACTAAAATTTGGGGAAAATTAAAAAGAAATTCCAATACTTGAAGAAGATAGAAATTAATACTTATTTTGTATTTGAATCGATTTCTATACTAAAATCTTATAAAGCATTTGTACCGATCACAAGAAGAACTTAAACAAGTTATTCTAAGGAACTCAACATGGTTATTGATTCCTATTTCATTCCACAAATTTCATTTAGGAATTAAAGTATTTATCCTATTTTCCTTTAAATAAAAAATAAAAATACACATCACAACACTTTTTTATTATGTAATTATTTTCATTATGTATAAATATATATTAACTACCATGTTTTTCAACATCTTAAGATACAAATGTAAAGTAAAATTCCTTTCGATANATATATATAAATATTTAATTTAAATTTGATATAACATTGAGTATATCATTTTAATGTAAATTAGAATATATATATAGAAACTCTTTTAAATGTATATTAATTAAAGCATATAAATATGGACATGGACTATCTATAACAAAATCACATGAATTAAAATGGTCATATAAATACTGAACTAAATCTTCACGTGTTTTAATTATATTATTTCCATTGAATCGATTTGTAACACACATCTTATTCCATTTTCCTTGATATAAATATAAACGTAGTTCGGAACTCTTCAAAATTTATGTAAACAACGTATTAAACGTGATCAAGATGTTTGATCCGGCATTTCCCAAGTTCTTTCCGCATTGATGACTCGTCGGTTGAATCACCACATGCTCTTGGGTTTGGTAGGTTGAGTTAACAGTCCTTGGCTTGGCAGTTTCTCAACATAGTAGTATCCCTCTATACTCCTTGGAATGGCTAATCGGTAAATGTTGTATCCCTCCATATTCCTTGGAATGGCTAACCGGTAAGACTCTTGAAAACCATCACTTCCACTCGACAGTTGGTCCTTGTTGCAAATCATAATTAAACAATGAGTACTCTATGCTGCCACTGATTGAATCAACAGCTGTGATACTCGAGTGTTTAATGGTGCACACTTATAGTTTCTTCTAACACAATTATGTTAAAATAATTTTACCCTGCCGACCAATCCTCTGATGATGTTGTATTTATCACATTCCAATATTTTGAACTTATCAATCAGATCCCACATACTACCCTTCTAAACTTGTTAATGCATGATATTTTGCCTCTAATCCAAGATCAACTGACTATTTCAATTGGTTCATAGTTATTTGATGGAACCATGTACCTTTCAATTTGGATTCGAATAGTTGTTACAGTGGTTAGGGATCTTTGTATGGGTTAATATATTATGGCTACAGATTTGTACATCAATTTACACAACCATCTTTTATTCTTATTCTGATTTAAAAATTTTGTACAAGTTTGTGACTCTGTCTTTGTAGTGGGATTTTGCGCTTTAAATGAAACTAGTATTCATCCAACACTAAAATTGAAATCAAAATGGCTAAAACTTGATCTATCTTAAAGAGATAAACAATTTTTTTAATTTTTTTTAGCACTGCTAAAGAACCATTTTTATTCACACTCTTTTAACTAAGACCTTCTAAAATGAATACATGATCTAACAATTTCATCTTATGGTTGTAGGTTTGGAGAGTTTCTTAGAGGTTAAACCAGGTCCATCACGTTTTCATGAACTAATCTAGAGCTACAATCCACAGATCTAGAGAAAATCCAAACTATGCCTCACTTTGAGTCCTAGACGAATCAACCTCGCTCTAATACCATCTGTAAAAACCCTCCAGTCTGTCCAAAAATACTAAAACTAATATGCATATATATTAGAAATCTAGATCAAATTAACATCTTACTTTACTTAGATAACTACAAGAAAATAAACATCATAATTTAGAACCATAGATCTCACTCGTAAAATTGTCGAGATTTGCTAGTGTTGTCGAAATCCTCGTTGCAAGCTTCTAAGAACTCACTAAGATCTTCTAGTGATCCGATACTTGTTCGTTGCTGAAATATTCACTGCGCTCCACACGGATTTCCAATCGTAGTGAACCCAACTGTTTCCTCCCTTCCCTTCCCTGATAGGTACTCTCCTTCCCCTGAGTCCCTCGAGCTCGACGGGGCTGACGATACATGGATGGAAACAAAAATACAATGCCAGGCTGCTGGGAGGCTCCCAACCCAACTCACATTGTATTAAACTACACTCTTGCATAGTCACCTCAGAACCACCAAATCTCCTCAGGCTCAAAACTATGGCAGGACCCTAGAAGAAGATTCAGATCCCTCGTTCTCCCTTTTTTTTAGATTTTATTAATATTTTAGTTAATTCTCATGCATCCCATGCACCACTTTCAATCATTAGAGGAAATTTCAACTCAAAATGGGCCTTTTAACTTTTATTCAAATTCCATGTCATCATGTGTTAGCCAATGAAATTGCTTTAAATTTGAAATACCGTATAGGTATTAAACACTTTTTTAATATAAATTTGGGGATAGGTATCATAAAAAAAACTACCTTTTTTGTTTGTATTTTTGACATATCTCCCTGTGTTTTTACTCAAATTTCGATCAGGAGAGCTCGTTGGATTCGGAATTAAATTCCACATCCAACGAGCTCTCCCGATCGAAATTTGAGTAAAAACACAGGGAGATATGTCAAAAATACAAACAAAAAAGTATTTTTTTTCTTTTCTTTCTCCAAAATTAATAAATATTATTTTATTATTTTAACTATTATTTTATTAGTTCATTTTAGGAGGCCCATTTTGAGTTGAAATTTCCTCTAATGTAACTCTTCAATTTACTTACTTACTTACTTAATTAATTAATTTACCCACCCACTTTTAGTTATCATAGGTTTTCTAATTCGTTTTCGATTAGTTAGGATTTTACTTTAGTTACAGATCCTTAATTTACTCTTTTAACTCATTTCTTAATTTTTCTTTATCTTAGTTTTACTATTTACTTATTTATTTATTTATGAATTATCATTATTTATCATTTATCATTTTTAATTTAATTTATCATTTAATTTATTAAATATTAACTAAAAGTTCTTTATGATCAATTTATTATTTCCCTTAATTCAAATAGATGTTGATTATCATTGCATTCTCATCGTGACGAGAATTATCAAGCTTCTATGCTCCCATCATGTCTTTCTAATAATTCCCACAGGCAGGGAGTTGGTTCTGACGACTAAGCCAATGTTACCTCAATTCACCTACCATATCAAGATCCAGGTGGTTCCTTGGGAATAAGGATGAATCCTTATTGCATGCCCCAAAGTACAATCTTCGTGAGTGACCCACTCATGACATACCCTCACAGCACACACATCTGAAGAACTGGAGTTTTCATCACTCTATTCAAAGTTCATCACGAGGTCTAATTTGCTATACTTACACGTATAATTTTTTATCCCCATCAGATGACATGGGTCGATTGGAAATCATATCCCATCACTTGCACATATAACAACACGTGCATCAAATCTCATAAATAATATTTCAATCATAACATAAATATCAATTGAACTCAACTGTTGAGGTTTCCCGACTCATCTAGAATCCATGCATGCAAGTACATCAAACATATAAAAATTTAATCATATTGTAAACAAGACTAATGTCACCTTCCATAGTTGTCGACTCAACTAGAGTCTTAGCATACTGATGCTTTCTTATTGTTCATGTACCATGCTTTCTTATTGTTCATGTACCTTCCTTTCCAGTCACACTCGACAGACCATCAGAATGTACATCCTACATAACTTTTGTCAATCATTTATTACTATAAAACATTATACAACTTTAATTCCTTGCTGATAACTTCACATGATTTTTCATTCACAATTAAAATCATAATATCTTGCATTCACAATTGACCAAATGTCGACATCATTTTTATAATCATAATTTACTTCTCATATGATCAATATGTTAGATAATTCTTATTGGGTCATATCTCATTGGTAATTCATTGCTTCACACACATTCAAGTCATCTGAAATTGGATGCCATCAAAATACGTCCATACAAAGTTTTTAGATCTAAAATAAATAAAGATTCAGGTCATTCATCATAGAATTCCCTTGAATAATAGTTATTCTTATCTCAAGAGTCAGAGTAAAAACATGGTGTTACATACACCCCCACTTTAGGAAACTTTGTCCTGAAGTTCTAGAATAAGTATGGATATTGTCTACCTATTTCAAATGCGACCTCTCAGGTCGCAGTATTGGGCCTATATATATCCTTGATATTAGATCCTCATGCATGAATTATTTCATGCTAGTTTATACAGAGACACTAACCATTATACCTTAGTATCAAGTCGTCATTTCTATTTATACTTAACGATTTTATTTAAGTACTTTTCCTATCCCTAATTTTATAGGAGTCCCTTCAACTACTTCAGCATGGCTATTACCATTCATACATGGCATCCCAACTTAATATAGAGCTTGTTGGATGACATTATTATGCTAGCTCACATTGGGTTTTTATCCCGCGTGATCATAAACCACTTATACTATGAAACGAGAACTTGACACAGTTCCCATTTTTTTCTCTCCTAATTTTAGTAGCTATGTTTACCTCCTTTTAAAAAAGGGTTGATACCAGCATCACACAATTTCATTTTAAGACATTTTTTTGGGCCTTTGAATCATTTTTGTCGTAAAATATTTTTACTTTCTATTTTCAAGTGTGTTTTTTAGACATTTAACAAAATAACATACATAAAAGCAAGTTATATTGAAAAACATATACATTTTGCATTTTTTTCTTTAAACTAAGACATTTTTATAGACAAAATAAAACTTTTTAATTGACAAAATTAGAAGAAATTCCAGAAAATAGGACATTTGAAACTATTTTCAAAGGATTTTCATATATTTTTTGTATAAAAATGCTACTATTTCATATTATTTTCTAAAATGTTACGAATCACATAAATCTAAGAAAAACTATACCATATATTTGTAAATAACATATTAGAAAAAATATATATATAGAAATTGTATTTCTAAAATAATGTCTAAAAGTCAATACAATACTGATTTATCTTATCAAAAAATTGTCAATTATAACATTTTCTTCAAGACATGAAACTAATCAACAATATCATGCACGTCAAATTCTTCATTGAAATTGGAATTTTCTGGAGCTTGGCTTTCCTTAGGGACATCAACGTCCTCTTCCATTGAGTCTTCTATGTATGCAAGAAGCTGAAAGTGCTCCTTTCCAAAAATCCCTCCTATTGGGGGTTGAGGCTCTTTTGACATATTCACCACAAGTGTTTCACTAAACTCTCTATTCTTCAAACCAACTTCTTGCAATTCATCTCGAAGAACTTGAATAGCATTAATTCTTTGATTGATGTAATTGCATTGTAGTGGATCATTATCAATGGATATGCAATTTCTTCCTTTTCTATAAGGAGCATAATATTTTTGTACCTAATCACCAAAAACAAAAAAATGATGAAGACAAATAGCATAAAGAAGCATACTTAATAAAAAATTAATGAATAATAAAAAAACAATAAAACTTGAAATATGTTTCCATATGTAATATCTGAAATTTTACCTGAACTAGAGAACAAATCTAAGACCTGTTCTCCTTATCTTGAAAATGTATCTATGAGATAATTAATCAACGCTTGTAGTTTTTGATAGATGTTTACAGTGACTCTTTTATAATCCCTTTCTTCATATGTCAATTTTTTAACCATGGCATTATCAGTCAACATCTCACTACATTTTCCTTCACTCTTTTCATTGATTAAAAGAGATTCATAAGTCTCATCTTTTGTATAAGTTGAAAGATGTACATTTTCAATAGCATTCAGAAAATGGTCACTGTTGGTGTAGTAGGGCTTTCACCATAGCTACGAGTAGAAAAGGCTACCTTCCGTCTATAGGATGGAAGGATAGGGTCTCTGTGGATGGAAGATAAACCTACAGGAAAGGGTTACTGAACCATACAAAACCCTGCAATAAACCTGTTACAAAAATGAAAAGATAACAACCAGTAATCAATGGAGAACCTTCAATGGAAATGTTAGCAAAAAACTAAACTAATAAGAAGAAACACACATTATACCTTCTGGTTTTTTACGAAATGGGACACCATGCCCTAGCTAGGAGCAACCTCTCTATGGAATGGGGATCGGCTAATGGAGCAAAGGAGAAAATGGAGGAGAGGGGTGAATGGCTTGAGAGATTTGGGTCTTAAGGCACTCACACGGGCAGAGGAACGGTATGAAAATGTGGAATGTCTTTAGAGTGACCCCACCCCTGTATTTATAGATTTTTTCTAAGTTTTAGGGTTTTGGGCCCTTGGTCAAGGCTTTAGCCCCTTTTTAGAGCTTAAAGCCCCTTTCACCCGTTTCTTAGCTCCTTTGGGGATTTTAAGCACCTTTGAGGGGTTTTAGCCCCTATGAGAACTATTTAGGCTCTTTTATGGGTTTTTAAGACCCTTTTTGGTGTTTTTGAGCCTTTACAAGGATGTGGGCGTCAATTAGGGTAGTGAAATAGATGTCTTTGTGTGGTGTAGGTCATGTAGAGCTAATTAGGTGATCTTTTGGGTTAACAGATTGCCCCCTAATGTGTGAGGGCAGGAGCTCATCGTATGGCCGATGGACATCATAGGATTTTCTGGGGAGAGGTGGTGCTTCCTGGGATGGGACATGGTGGGTTTTGGTTTTTGTATTAATATGGTTCCCATCAATGGGTGAGATACAAATAATTTGTGACGTGTATGTGGACGAGGCGGGCATCCCCATGCTCGTAATGATGTCAAAAGAATAATGTGATCTAAGATCTAAAATGCAAGAGTCAATCATGTACAACTGTTGTTACATAGTGGTTTCCTCAATAAGAGGCTAAATACAATACTGATATGAAGAACTGCTACATTGGATCCATGGAATTCTCATGGAATGCTATATCTTCATGACTAATGGTTTGCTGGATCTGGAATGGTACATAACTGTAGGGACTCAGTGATAGAGAGTTAGAGTCTATGTGGTACAATATGTTGCATCACTCATGAATATATACCGAACCACTGCTCTGGGGCTTGTTAACACTATCTACAACGCAACCCAGAAACCACAAGGGACATGAACCTGTTTGGGTCCCTCGATAGATTCATCAATGTTCTAGAGTCAGGTGACATATGGGGTATTCGACCAAATACTGCACAAACCAATACCCTGTACAAATCTCAACCATGTGATCATGTAGCTGGAGTCGAGCACGTGTGACACAACCATCCCGAGAGGTCCTAAGGACTCCTCTCAAGTGGTCCAAGGAACTCATGAATGAGGTTAATGAAACAAGGATACAGGGACCTCTGGGTCTATCCTTTGGAATAGATGTGTTTTCTTCGAGAGAGGGAGACCTATAACTGACTAAGGCAATGGTGTTTCCTTGACTAGAAGTGTGAGTGAAATAACCAAAAGATGTGAGACAATCTGAGGACTGACCCACTGAATGGGGGGGGGGGAACAGGGGCAA
The DNA here is from genome assembly GCA_001517045.1 of Pseudotsuga menziesii. Classification (NCBI taxonomy): domain Eukaryota; kingdom Viridiplantae; phylum Streptophyta; class Pinopsida; order Pinales; family Pinaceae; genus Pseudotsuga; species Pseudotsuga menziesii. Next base: position 161,677 of record LPNX010891612.1, on the reverse strand, counting down.
GGGGAGTGTAGTGGACTCAAATTTCCTTTGTTCAAAGTATGATGACAGGGAGAACTAGGCAATAAATGAAACTAAATCATGGGAAAGGGATCATAGCTGTAATATTGGGGATGTAACTACAGATGGGAAATACTTGGGGGAGGTAGACACTTTTTGTATTGATGGGATCCAAAGAAGACACATCGCAGAATACTCTGAACAAAGGAGACCCAAAGTGGGAATGCTGCTGAACTGTTATATGTGGGGTGGTGTCTAAAGACACCATTGTGGTACGATCTCGTGGATTTTTAACGATCCCAAGAAAGTAAATGCTCGATGGTGCTTTCAATTTTAGAGAGTCTGAAAGCATGAAGAAGACTCCAATGGGGTCTCTTTTTCATTGATAGTCTCCTGTGCCCAAAAAAGGATAAAAGTGTACATAGGAGAGCTCTCCCATCCTTTAGAGGATGAGATACTTATTTACCATTGGTAGTCCAATCAGGCTAGAAAAGGTTAAAATTGTACTGACTAGATGGTCATTCAAATACTTTTACGAGCATCAATGAAACCAAGTTTGCTTGATGATCTTTTCTTAGTGAGAAGGCTAGAAAAGAGCTTAACGACAACCCATGGTGAGCTTTTTTGTAAAGTTCAACCCCTCTGCCCGAAAAAACATAAAAGGATGCAAAGGGGAATGTTCTTGCCTTGAATGTGCCAAGGTGGTCCTTTTCATATGGTATTCTACATGGTTCACAAAAGGAGATAAACGAAACAATGTAGACGCCCTTTCCGATAATTTAACGAGCATGAGAGGAAGCAAATGTGCTCAATAATATTTTCATTCGTTTAGGAGTCAGAAAAGAGCTTAATAGAAACTCTGTTATGGTCAACCGATCGAGGGGGCACTGAAGGTGCCCCCCTCTCGGGACTATGAACACTGGACCAAAGGTCATCCGTGCAGTATGGATGGAGCAGGTGGCTCTTGAACATACCAATACATGCATGAGATATATCGTGGTAGAGGCATGTAGACCAAGGTGGATCTCGAACAGAGGTCAGGAGAGTCTTGTGTGAGTGGTGATGGATGGATTGGACTACGTATGATGTGAGTGCAAGTCCGGAGGCACTTATATGCCAAATGCATGTGAAATGATGTGCCTTCCAGGAGATGGTCTGGAATCCCGCATAATTTGCGGTGGTGTAGGCATAGGTCTACGAAGTAGTTATAATGCCAAATGCATGTCAACATGATCTGACCCCAGGAAGTGGTCCGAGAACCCACATAAGCTGCGGTGGATGGATTAGACAGTTATATGTGAATGTCACATAAATCGAGGTATATTCCGGTAAAACAACCCAAAAATTACTTATTAAACATGAGACGATGGTGTCATTTAAATATCGAGGATGGAATTCTAAAACCAGTGGTGCGAACGGTGTCCCAAATGGACTCTGTATGGCCTAGTTATGTGGAAAAGAAGAAAATAGGTCAAATGGGGCCTATAAATGTGTGGGGACCATTTTGTGAAGTGTCATTGTCACTGTTCATTGATGAGTTGGAGAGGAGGGCCCCAAACTGCTTTTGCTGATTTCTTCTATTTCGACCAGCAGTTTCGAGATCCGTGAGTTGCGGGTAAGAGTTCTTGCAAAATCCATCATTTTCAGTGGTTTAGTTTTTGGATTTGCTCACGCGGGGACCGCATGTAAGCCTGCTAGGGCTTCCACGATCTAGATTGCACTGAATCATGGGTAAAGGAGTGTCTGGGTTGCTTATTTTTCCCATACAGGTGTGATTAGGTCACTCATGTCGGGAAAAAAAGAGTGATCTAGAGTCACTTCTGTTTGGCAGAAAAGTGTGACTCAGTCGCTTCTGTGAGGCTTTTTTGAGCGACCTAGTCACCCTCTTTGGCTTGACAGGCGTGACTTGGTCCTAGGGTAGTTTTTTCACTAAAATATTTAGTTGACAGTTGTTTTGTGTTTGTGCAACATTCATGAGACTTTGTGGCAGGAGAGAGACTACAAGGACCTCCTGGAGGAGGCGTTATGGGATGGAAATGTACATGGTGCATGGGCCCGTTGTGGATTACTAAAGTTCGTGCGGATTCCCCTGATGAAGAGCTTACTTCTACTACTATAGACATTGGTGAGATTTTGGGACATTGGGGAGTAGGCTTTCATTATACGGGGTAGCATATTGAGATTATGTTGTTGGATGTGTATTTTTTGATAGGGATCCTAATGTTGGGATTCGTTGGTGACTTGGTGCCGGTACTGTCTCATGGAGAGACGTTGGAGGACTTTTGTGATAGGCACTGTTATGCTACTATGTATATGCGTTGTTCACACATCTTGACATGTGATATTGAGGACTTGTTGACCCGGGTTGTTACAGCAATGGTGCTACGTATCTTGGGTTCCACAGGGAACCACAAGATATCGAGAGGATAGTTACAGATGGTAGAGCGTGCCATGAGGGGTACTTACTATGGATGGGTGCATATGTACCTACTTGCAGTTCAGCGTCAGCTGAACCATGCAAGGGCATATGGTGGAGTATTTTTTTTGGCTCATTCTTATGTGCTTTCTTTTTAGAAAAAGTATCGACTCTGCATCCGCATCAGGCAGTGTGGGATAGTGGTCCGCGGGAGCTACGAATGTGTAGATGGTGTCAGATGATGGTATGAGAGGGTGGCGGCAGGGTGGGCTGCTTCTTCACACAGGAGTTGTTGGATCAGTGGTGGCAGCTCCTAGTGGTATCTAAGGAGTACCCTTATGCGGGGATGAACTATAATGGAGACCCTGACATGCCCCGACCTCCATGCTAGACTTGGGGACCAGCTGGTATGTATATGTGATGTTTTTGTTCTCATGTTTATACATAGAGTAGTTTAGCTAGTTGATAGTTGTATGATTATATGCATATACTGATGGTGTCTTTGTTTGCGTATGTAGATATTAGTACTCACCTGCCACCCAGTTATCATAGGAGGGTGGTCGTGATTGCGGAGTCGGTGGTCCCTACGGGGAACCCTCGTAGGCGATGGCAGGAGGTGGATAGTATTATGTTGCATTTGGAGCGGCTTTCTAAGGGGATTTCTGACGTAGGCTGGCAGCACTTAGAGAATGACTGGATTGTCGCCATTCACAGTGTGCCTCCATAGTGGACCTCTCTGATGAGGAGGATAGCCATGGACCATGATTATGTTCGTCGAGTGGCATGAGGGGATGTTCCTATGGAGGATGATGAGTCCTTCGAGGAGGATTATGTCACTGAGCCAGATTATGAGGATGAGTATGGGTCGGACTAGTAGCTAGTGGGGCTTCCCTTAGTGCACTGTTGCACTTAGGATTTTTTGTATCGCGATGTATATTCAGCTGAGAAAGCATATGTAGATTTTTACTGGACATATTTTGGACATGTGATATATATATTTGACGCACGTGGATGCTCTTTTTATGGTTCTATATGTGATTCTTTTATGATGATGTGAATGAAATTCCTAGATGATGTATTTTTACATGTGTTGCATATTTATGTGTGATGATGCATGATGCTATTTTCTATATGTTTCCTATGTGCAATTATGAATATGCCAATTTAGAATGTCATTAGACATTTTATTTACTACACTATTGAGGTTTCTGGGAACATGTGTGAATGTGACAGATTCAAATGTTCTAACCATCTATTTAGTGCCCAGGAATTTTCTAAAGAGGGAGGGATCACGTAATCGGTAATAGTTTTTCAACTGAGAGACAAGTAGTTCGGAGACTAAGAAGACATCAAGATGGCGAATTCCCAACTAGAGGGTGGTAGCCAAGAGGCCATTGAAACCATCATATTCATCCTGGTTGTTGGTCGCAATGCCCACACATATTCCGTTGATATGGATCAACTCATGCGACGAGGAGTAGATGACCCATGTGGTTGAGGCGAGGTTTGGAGACCATATGCTTAATCCATTAGCAAATCCAATGTATCGACACAAGGTAGGATCCATCTGGAGCAATCAAGGAAACAATACATAAGACTCACTTTAAAAAATGTGTAAAACAAAAAAGGATAAGACTATGCTACAAGTTGTACTACACATCACTTAAAGAGGTGATGTTAGAGGGAAAGTAGTTTGGAATTTGAGGGGGTCAGTTGTCATCTCTTCGTGAGACACGATGAACCCTAGGAGATGGCCCGTTGGGACATAGAAAAGACACTTTAAAGGGTTCAAGTGGATTTGGTACTTGAGACATCACAGGAAGGCTTTCCGCAAGTCGTCCATGTGTTGTGCTTGCTTCTATGATAGAGCAATGAGGTTGTTAAGATAGAACAACATGATGTGGATGAGGTCGTGGAAGCAATATGCCATGGCTTGCTGGAAGGTGGGTCCAGTGTTATTTAAACCAAAGGGCATTACTTGATATGTGAATGTGCCCCAAGGGGTTGTAAATGCAATCTTGTAATGATCTTCTTTCCAGATCTGAATTTGGTTGTATCCAAAAAAGTCATCCATGAATGAAAAGACCTCATGTCTGGCTCATGCATCGATGATCTGATCGATGAAGGGTGTTGGGAAGTTGTCTTTGGGACATGCCCAATTTAGACCATGTAAGCCTGTGTAAACGCGGATGGTACCCTATTTTTTATTCACGGGAAAAGGATTTGAAACCTAGGTTGTGTAAGCAATCGGGTAAATGAAGCCGGCTGTGTGCAGCTTCTCAATTTCGTCTTTGACTGCGACATCTTTGGAGGGATGGATTGGTCATTTATTTTAGTGCACAGGGACCACATCAAGCCACTTATAGATGTGATGCTCGATAATGGATGGATCCAGCTATTAGATTTTTATCATTTAAGCAATATGATCTAAGATCTTATCTGAGAGAATAACATGCACAGTAAAAAATCACAAGAGACAAGAGACACAAAGAATTTTCCTCAGGGAAACCATAAAGGAGAAAACCCCGCAACTTCCTCAGAGATAGAATGAGCACCAATGGCAGTAGAAAAACCCAAAAACATAAAGATGATCTCCAACAGCTTGTTCTCTCTCTCTCTCTCTCTCTTGAGAGAGCTTCTCCTCTCTCACTCATGCGCCCGAGTGAGTGAGTGTGTGTGTGATAAATAGAGAATCTCACTCTCTATTTATATTCTTCCGTTCACTTTATTTCCACTCCAACATGTCTTCCTCACTTAACAATTACTTACTAGGGCCGAAATCTGTAGGAGAGTCTAGTAACCCTAGTGCCCCACAACTGTGGGGACTTTTCCCTTCGATCAACAAGGAGGGCTAACCTTGACTCAATTCTGGGGACTATTTCCCTGACTTACAATGGAGGGTTAACCTCAATGACTTTACATGACTTGTTTACATTATTGATTCTCCGGATAGGAACATCAAGGTATGACATGACTCAATTACATTCCAGATACTTCCCAAAATAAACGTCGGGGTACAATACATAAGATATACAAGTGAATACATTCCTAAGTTACAAATACATCAACACTCCCTATTAACTAGGAAGGTATTCTCTCGACACAATTTATTAGCACAAGTCTTCTTCTCTGTATCATCTGGATCATCATCAAGTTATCTTAATCTTCAAGTCATCTTCATCTTCAAGTCTAGATCTGGATCATCACTGCTAGATCATTGCCACTGGTGCTATCTCAATTCTACTCATCACAGGAAGTTCTACATGGACAACCCTTTTTCATGCTGGTTGTAGGCCTAGCCTCCATGTAGGTCTTCTTTAGTGCTTATATTTGACCCTAAGTTAGAATGTCCCGCCTAGCACTTAAATCTGACCATGCGAGGAACACATCCACTATACATGTCAGAAAGGTACACCCAGCACTCACATCTGACCATGAGAGGAACCAATCCAGTCATCTATGTCAAAAAGGCCCAGCATTCACATCTGACCATGAGAGTAACCAATCTATTCATCTATGTCAGAAAGGATCTGCACTTACATTCGACCATGTGAGGAACCAATCCAACATATATGTCGAAAGGGATCTGCACTTACATCTGACCATGCGAGGAACCAATCCATCATGTCATAAGGGCTCTACACTTACATCTGACCATGAGAGGAACCAATCCATCATGTCCAAAGGGATCTACACATACATCTGATCATGTGCAAACAAATCCCACAATCACATCAAAATGGCTCTCAGCTCTAGGCTGATTATTCCTTGTAACTGACTAGGTTCCTCCATTCTCCCAGAGAATGGCCTTTAGCACTTATATCTAATCATGTCGGAACACATCCCTCAATCATATTGGAATGGCTCTGCACTTACATCTGATCATGTGGGAACACATCCCACAGTCACATCAGATTGGCTCTGCACTTACATCTGATCATGTGGGAACACATCCCATAGCCACATCAGAATGGATTTGCACTTACATCTAATCATGTGGGAACACATCCCACAGTCACACCAGAATGGCTCCTGCACTTATATATGACCATGGAAGGAACCAATCCTATTTCCATGTCAGAAGGGCTCTCGAACTCATCGCTTCCCTTTGGAGGGAACCTCAATCTGGAGAACACCAAGCTTCTCCCTGAAGTACTCAAACTTCACTCTGGCCAATATCTTGGTCAACACATCAGCTATCTGTTCATCTGTTCCAACATACTAGAGCTTCACTGCTCCTCTCTACACCATATCCTTAATATAGTGATATTTGATCTCGATATGCTTCAACTTGTTATGGAACACCGGGTTCTCAAACAACTTCACACAACTCCGGTTGTCACAATATATACAAGTAGCATCCAACTAGAGATCAAACAAATCAGACAGTAGCTTCCTCAACCATACTGCACAACTCAGCTGAACAAGTTGTGACATACTCTGCTTCAGCTATACTTAGTTCCATGCAAGATAGTTTCCTGCTAAACCACGAGATCACACCTGATCCCATACTGAAGCAGCATCCTGAAGTGCTCTACCTATCAATGGCACTGCCTACCCAATCTGAATCAACATAACCTTCCAGGTTAATCTTCTGATTTGCCTCATACTTAAGCACATAATCAACTGTACCCTTTAGGTACCTCAGAATATGCTTTGCAGCAATCAAGTGAACATGTCTAGGATCTGTTAGGAACTGGCTCAAAGTGTTCACAACAAAGCAAATATCTGATCTTGTATTCATCGAGTACATCAAGGACCTAATCATCTGATGATACATCGTAGCATCAACAAACTCTGATGAAGTATCATTCAATAGCTTTAGGTTCGATGCCATAGGTGTGGCCATGGCCTTGCAGACCATCATCCCAAACCTATTCAGGATCTCTACTGCATACTTCCCTTATCCTAGGGAGATTCCATCGGCATTTTGCCACACCTCTATGCCTACAAAGTAGTGCATCATATCCAACTCCTTCATCTGGAACTTGGTGGCAAGTCTCCTTCTTGCAATTTTAATGAGTTCCTCTTTTCCTGTCAGGAACAAATCATCGACATGTAACAAGAGCATCACTTGTCTTCTGTCTTCAACCTTGAAGAAAAGGTTGGAATGTGCTTTACTTTCAGTAAAGCCTAGATCCATCAGTAAGCTGTCCATCCTATCGTACCATGTCAAACCTCAAGATCTTCTGCAGTCACTCCCTAGGAAGCAAAGCATCATTCTCCCTCTATCTTTCGTACTCTATGCACTAAAAAATTCTATACCGGAGTGACAAGTAGCTTCCTCTACTATTAATAGTCTTTGTATCCATCTAGCATCATTGGATACCAAGATCCTCTATCTTGAACCTTTTCAAAAGTTCTTCTCACACCCATATGTGAGCTTGTCATCTTCTTCAAGCTCCTCATGTAAGTATTATCCCATGGGTGTCTTCTGAGCTCATACAATGTCTTCTTTGATTTACACACATGAGTCTACCTATCATGTGCCTCAACTCCCACTGGATGCAAATGTATCTTCATAGTCTATGCCTTCTTTCTATGAGAAGCCTCGTTCTACGAATCCTCCTTGTATCCCATGATGTTTCCATCTACTACATGATGGAACTACGAACTTCTCTTCAGGTCTCGATACTACATCCTAGACATCATTCTTCATTTTGGATTATTAGAGTGAATCTTGAACTGTCGTCACTTGTTCTTCGAAACAAGTCTCATCCTTCTTTTCTTGTAGGCGATTATATGTGATCTTTCCTACAAGTCAAATGAACCAGTTGTATGATTAGAAACATTTCATAATGCATATTCATAATGGTAAATTCTTATGCATAAAGATATAATCATGCAACTATTTTAGCCAATACAATATTCATCCATATCTCATGGAAACTTTCTATATTCCTTCCATCTCTACCAGGACAACATTGATATTGTGCACTAATCCAATATGTTAGCAAAGAGGTTTCATTCTAGATAAGTAGCAATGGAGAGTTGTATAGCACCATGAGCTACTTACCCATCACATGCATATTAGTAGTATACTATCATTAATGAAAACATTCTATCATGCATAATACATCAACTGAATATAAAGAAATGCATAACAAAAAACAATATCATGAAATGACAATTTAATACTTATCTTTATTTCTTTAGTGAGTAGACTCCTTCTTGAGTCTCAAGCTTCATCATCTTCTTCATTCATAATAGCATCGTTTCTTATCCAAATGCTAAGATGGATAAGAGGTTCTTCAAGAGTTGAGTTCTTCATATTCCTCATCACTTGAGGGATCTTCTTTGGATGGTGAGAGCTTGATCTTCACTTGCTCTCATCTTCTTTTCTCTTATTATGAGTCAAGCTTCTTCTTGTGTGTTCTCTTCCTAGAGTCTGTTGAAAGTAATCACTTCCTTCTGGCACACATCCCTCGAATGAATGAATCCCATGATCCTGGGAGGCCATTCAAGGTGGTTATCACAACTTCTGCATTCTCCACTTCTTCTTCTACCGCTTCAAGTTGTTGGTTGATTTGAGAAACCCTTGTAAAGTATGACAGTATGGTCTCCGCATTCTGGATCTTCTCATTCTTCAACTGTTTTCTCAAAGTCATCTTTTGATTTATGTTCTTCCCTTCAAATAGTTTGGTCAAGGAATCAAACATCTTTTTTGGTGTATTTAGGGAAGACACTTGTGGTATAATGTGATTTGTGATTGAATCAGTGATTATATTCTTGGACTTGACCAATTTCTTCTTGGGTAAGGATTTTAGCCTCATCCCCCTCTGGAACTGGAAGCTCTCTACTTATGTAGGTGTCCAATTCATTTCCTTCAAGAACTACTGAGATCCTATACTTCCATGCTTTGAAGTTTTCAGCCTCACCAAGCTTGTCATCAATCTAGTGTGATTAGTCATATTGAAATGAGAACCTCAACCATAAATAGAAAAATATTAGATCTTACCGATTTGAGGTGTCCGTCCTGGTTCCGAAGCTCGTTGATCTAGGGTTTCTCAGAGAAACCCTAAATTTAAAAAATTGGAATCTTTTAGATTTGATTGGATATAAATATAGTGGGGGGAAGCTCTCAGAACAGGAAGCCCTAGTTTACCAATTTCTTCTACAGAAATCCCTGATACTGTTTCTATAGTTTCTCTGAACATACTACTCTTCTATGTCTGAAATGTCATACTGAGGAAACCTAGTCCATCCTTGTTCCAACACCATAGGTTTCATCGGAATTGGTTTCACCATTTGGGAATTATGAGCGTTTTCCCAAGGTGACTTGTTTCAAGACTATTCAGCATAGCGAAGTTGTAAGAACTGCCATGTGTCATTGTTTCATATTTGGGATTTGAAACGTTTACCACAGAAATTAAAGTCCATTCCCATTCTTGAACATCCTGAGAAGTTTCATTTGGACCTTCGTACCCCGAGATATAGAAATTCTCCCCAGGTGTCCTGTTTGGGGAGGAATCCTGGGAGAGCCTGAGACCCTAACTTGGAGGAATCATATCTCCTAGAATATAGCGAATATGAGGCTAAAACTTGGAAAAAGTGTACGTCATGAATTTTTATTCATCCTATGAAAGTTTCGGCTTTTGATCCTTCTCCAATCTCTAGATATAGTGAATCTACCAAAACTTATCAGTTTTAGTATTTTAGGGTTTTTTAGGACTGGGGTCAAACTAGGGTTTGACTTTCCTAAAGTTTAACCCAACCAAAAATCTCAACCCAGGTCTCTAAACTTCAATTTTGATGAGGATATTAATTCTATGCTAGGCTCACTCAAAAATTCCTCTTCTATGAAAATCTCTAATTTCCCGCATCAAAAACTGAAAATGCCTGGAATCAAATTCAGCTTCGACAGAAAGATACGCCCTTCAATGGAGAGTTATCCTAGCCTTCTTTTGCTGATGGATTGTGGAGAGAGACCCAAAAAGTAAGAAGCCATAGCTTCTGCAGCTACACAATGTCTTCTTCTCAGGTTAGCTCTAATACCATGTTAGATTTTTATCATTTAAGCAATATGATCTAGGATCTTATCTGAGAGAATAACATGCACAACAAAAAATCACAAGAGATAAGAGACATAAAGAATTTTCCTCAGGGAAACCATAAAGGAGAAAACCCCACAACTTCCTGAGAGATAGAATGAGCACCAATGGCAGCAGCAAAAACCGAAAACATAAATATGATCTCCACCAACTTGTTCTCTCTCTCTCTCTCTTGAGAGAGATTCTCCTCTCTCACTCATGTGCCCTAGTGAGTGAGTGTGTGTGTGTGATAAATAGAGAGTCTCACTCTTTATTTATATTCTTTCATTCACTTTATTTCCACTCCAACATGTCGACCTCACTTAAAAATTACTTACTATGGCTGACATCTCTAGGAGAGTCTAATAACCCTAGTGCCCCACAATTGTGGGGAATTTTCCCTCCAATCAACAAGGAGGGTTAACCTTGACTCAATTGTGGGGACTATTGCCCCGACTTACAATGGAGGGTTAACCTCAATGACTTTGCATGACTTGTTTGCATTATTGATTCTCCCAATAGGAACATCGGGGGTATGACATGACTCAATTACATTACAGATACTTCCTAGAATAAACATCAGGGTACAATACATAAGATATACAAGTGAATACATTCCGAAGTTACAAATACATCAACACCAACCTGAGTATTTCGGTTTAGGACTAGGCAAAGATGTCATGAAATTCTTGGAAGAGTGCTTTGTAGGAAGCGACTTCTTTCGAGGAGTAGGATGCCCCCAGTATGATTTCCTCAACAACCTTAGGATTGGTTGAGATGTTGATTTTAATGTTTGGTGGAATGTTGGCCATGTTTTCTTCTTCAAAGGCATCTGGTGCCGAAATGGGATTTTTGAACCAGTCGACTTTGCCATGAATGAAATCCTTTGTTTTGACGAAAAAACGGGTCAGATTGTGACACAAGTTCTTAGGGGAGGAAGAATGAGTGATGGTGCATGTCATACCAAGGGTATTCCAGAGCGATTAAGGCTTCATGTATCTCCTCGTCGTTGCAAAAGCAGTGATGAGACAGATCTGATGGATTGTCAGTGATCACAGAGATAAGAGGGTTTGTGGAACTAGACATCATGTAGATGGACATGGTCTCTGAAGAGGGAGCTGGGGGGTGGACTTCTTCGATCAAAGTGATCTTGGATTCTAGGGCCTGTTGTCAAAGGTTAGGTAGGGTTGTTTGAAACTCAGACAAGTCCTAGCAGTGGTAAGAATAGTGTCCATACAATCCACAAAGGGAGCACACATGGTTCATTCTCAATGACTTGTTTTTCACTATTGGCCCGCTTGGGAGTTCAACCATGAGGATGTTTTCTGCACGGGGACTTCAATTAATGAACCTCTCACATAGCACGTGCGATCGTCGGATATTAAAGAATACCCTTAATTTCAAGAGATATTGACCCAAACACTTTTTGTTGAAACCCCCTCCTAATACTTAAAACCTCCTCCGCACCCATTTTTATATCTCAATCCTTATAAAGCACCCTACCCACCCCCACCTTAAACCCCTCATCCTTCCAATACTTGTAATATATTGGTTCGATTTTTGATAATTTTAAAACCCACAATATGAACTTACGTGATAGGATATTGTCCAACAAGTGAAGGCCCCATGGTTTTCTATTGGTTTCCATGGCATCCAAATGCACGTGGATCATGGGAATCTCAAGGAAGTTTTGAGTTGCATGGCCCTGTTCATCGCACATGATGCAAGGTGGGATCTGCAGAGGTTTAGTTGCTGCTTTTTTGTTTTTTCCCTTGGCCCTTTTTGGGTGGGGCATAGTAGGTGCAGGTGCAGTGGTTGGATTTTACAGGAAAGGTGGGGGATGTGATTTGACCGCAATGGGTTGAACAAGGGTCAACATAGCTTGGCGCATCGGAGGTTGGGACGGTGGATCGAGGTACCATAAAGGAATTCCCAATGTAAAGTTGGGTCAGTTTAAGGTAGCCATTATTGGATTAATCATGATATTAGGCGTGAGAAATAGAAAGAGAATTGTGTGGACTTGTGAGGATTCCAAGTAACTCTTTGGTGATTGCATTTGGGGATACGGTTGTGCTTGCCACTGCGCATAATGTTGCGGTTGTGGATGATGTTGTGGCTGTTGTTGGGGTTGTGGTTATGGTTGATGTTTAGGTGCAACAATCCTGGATGAGAGCATGCACAAATCCGTAGTTTCATTTGGTGTCGGTGGTGGTGACACTAAGGGGAAGGAGGCCGTCATGGGGGTGCCGAGAAACAACCCAGGGCCTACATTGAATAATAGGGAGGAGGGTATGTCGCGGACGATAGTGTTGACCATAGGGATAATGTTGGTTGGTGTTGTTAGCCCTTATGGATCGTGATAAGTTAGTTGATAAACTATCACGATCTTCCCATCATGAGGGAACATCATGAGATGGAAAAGAGTTGATGCTATGGCTCACATGGCATACATATAACTTATTTTGAGGAGAATATTATAGTCCAACTGAGAATTGAAAACCTCTTTGTCGATCAGTACTATTTTCCTAGCTAATGTTATGGGGACATGCATAAGGATACCTTGGGATTTAGTGGGATGGCCATGATAAGCCCACAGAGTAGTGGTGGATGGTTGCAAAATTGGGGACCCAAGTTTCTACGACACTAAGGTTGACATAACACATGTGGATTCCCCCTCATCTACGATGCACCGATGTATGACCAAATTCCAAATGGATATCAGAATTTGGAAGGCAATAGTTGAGGGCATATGGGGTTCTCCATTATCTGTGTCGAACGTGATCAACTTGGAGGCAGAGGGGTCTATAGCACCGAGGGAGGCTAGTAAGGCCTTTCGCTACATTCAGAAAGTTTTAAGTACCTCAAGATCAAACATGGCCATAGGTGTTTGGTCCAAGTCATCCACAATGTTGTAGCTCACAACAACTCTATCTATGGCATTGTTGGCAACCCGCCGTACGGGGGGGCATGTGGGAAAATGGGGTAAGTGAAGAGGTGTATTGGTTGTTTTAGACGTGGATACCACTGATGGGTTAGCGAATTTGGTGTTGGCTCCGTACTGATTTATCCTAGTCTATAAATTGACCTCTTCGGTTGTCAAGGTTAGCAGGTGGTGAACACCTGTTTCTGCTTTTGGAGGTGTTCCCGAGGAAGTTGGATTGGGTTAGGGAGCAGGTGCGATTACTATGAGTTCTTGGACTGGTAATGGGTTTTGGAGCCCCATAGGTAGAGGTCTTGGTGGTTCTGGATTGGGTTGAGTTGGGGCTGCCTTATTGGTAGCATGGTGAACTTCATTCTGAATGGTCTGCTTGGCGCGACCCATGAAGGGGCATTCATATGTATAGTGCTCATAGACCTCACATAGTTTGCATGGTTGATTTGTGCGTAATGGAGCGTTGCATCTAGGTGGGTTTGGTTACTGGGGATTTTGGGCTAGCCAGTTTTCCCCGATGTTGTTGGGAGGATTTGGTTGTTGATCGCCTCCTTGTGGTTGGTTGTTTCCTTGATTCCTGGTTTGGTTGTTTGGGGCCAATTGGTTGGGACGGTTTTGTTGTGCAAACACTTGTCCAAAAGGTGCTGGAGGAGCTAGGGCGAGGGCTTGAAAGGCTTGCACTAGTGGTTCATAGTAGACTTGGAGGGCTGGGGGTGCCATAAATGCATGCATCTTTCCCGAATATTGTTGTGTCGGCTAAGTAGGTGCGTGGGCCTGCTGTTGTGGCACACGTTGTGCATAACAGGTTGTAGCTCCAAATTGAGACATCATTCTTGAATAGTTAGGAGCTTGGTTTGGGTAGGAAACACTAGGGGTGTTGCTTGGGTGTGGTGGCATCATAGGTTGTGCTGGGTGGTGCTGTGATTAATGGGATACAAATCCTATGATTCCATCTGCAGCATGGGATGCCCCCAGCGCATCCCGGTAGGAGGTTCCTACATGGAGAGCATCTGGAATGGTGGTGTAGAGGTATCCAAACTATGCGTAAATGAGGTCAAACTGTTGGGACTTCAAGATGGCCTCTTCCTATGTTTAGGGACGTTCGAAAGAGATGATCTTGGCTATGGGTGGCAACAATGTTTTTAAGAACCAGTTAAGGAATATCCTGTCATCAAGCTTGATCTTGCACAAGCTATAATGTCGCCGCCACTCATGGATGTGGTCGGTTATGTGGGTCACAGCATTTTGGTGGAAATATAGCAAGATTTCAACCCCTTCATCATATCTAACAGGGAGTTGGAAATACTACAGGAACATAAAGGCAAAGGAGTTGAAGTCTGGGTACTTGGCTTGTGGTAGTTCAATGTACCACTTGGTTGTCGCACTTGAGAGGGTGCATTGGAAAATTCTGAGTCTGATCGAGTCATCTACGATGTTTTTTGATGAGAACCATAGATGAAATGTAATTATATGGTTTTGAGGGCACTCCTATGCCTTCCCTTCAAACTTAGGGATGTTTGAGGGGAGCTTGGTTGGGATGGGAGGCCAAAAAGCTTGATGACAGATAGGGTCATTGGTTAACCTGTCCAAGTCAGGTAAGTTGAGGCATGCCATGAAAGGGAGGTTTCACCCAAGGTTAATATGAGAAGGACTAGAAATGGTAGTGGGGTTTGCAGGACCATGATGTCTGTGAATAATTGGGGGCACCTGTGGTACAGTTGTGGATGGGCCACTCCCCCAGGTATGGCAAGTGGGACAGTGTCAGCAGAAGGGCCACTGCCCCCAGGTATGACAGGTGGGATAATTTGACTGGTGGGTACAGGTGGAGGCAACTGAGTTAGGACAGGCTGCATGTCAGTACTAGGACCCACTACAAGGGTGTTGGTGGTGGTGTGAGGCATGGACATGGGTCCACTATCAATTACCAGTCCAAAAAGTGGATCCGGATTTGCACCAACCATGGGGATAGATGGTGCAGTGTGTAAGTCTGGCTCAAATTGATATGAGTCTAAGTCTGAGTCATAGGTTGTGTGGCCTTCTAACATTGTAGAGGGTCATTGAGAATGATCTCGATGATGTTGGTTCAAGGACCTAAACTGTGGTGGATCACCTCTTAGGCATGGTTTCCATGGCATCCAAATTGTGTATGGTTGGTAGATCAAATGGTGTAATATGGTAATGATGTTCTGGACCCCAGTTTTTGTGGCTTCCTATTGGCTTTCAGGTGGTCACTCAGCCACGAAGACTACCAGGAGACAACGCTTGGGTTTTTCCTCATAGGAGGTCTAGTCAACCGGTAGGGGTCATTGCCCATTTCGCTTGCCAATTCCTTTCAGTGGCCAGCTACTTTGGGGTTCCCATGGTACTCCTCACAATGAGTTTTAGGGCTGAGCCCAAGTACTTCCCACGATTAACATAGTCAGGGACTTATGTCCTCAAATACTGCAAGATTTTGAATTAATGTAAATTGATCAATTTTAATGGTTGGCTCAGTGTCATGAACTGAGTTTGGTTAGCTTACTTGGTGTGGTTATGTGCATGTTTAGTAAATGAAAGATTGTTCATTGTTAAACTATTTTTTGTTATTAGTTTGGTGACTAGAATTATGGTTTATGAATACTTCACATACATTTCTGGTTTGTTATAGACATTACTTAATGGGAAACCTGTTATGAAACCAGTGAACTTTTGAAACAGAAAACTTTAAACATGCAAATAATCAACCTGAACTATTGCATACCTGCTAGGTGACTACCTTATGCCTGTATTCCGCTTTGACCAGGAAAGAGTGTTGGGCTCTCAACAGAGTGGGACTAAGCCCACCCATGGATCCTCAGGTCACTCTTCAAGTGCAAGGTCAGTCAATACGGAGGAAGCCAACGCCGAGAGGCCCCGTGGGCCTACCACCCCCTCTACCTTCGAAGTCACCTGTTTTTAGTGGTCTTAAGCAATAACAAGTATAAGTTCCTATTACTATATGAGATTGACCCTTCGTCTTATCCCAGAATACCCCGGAGGGTGATGACTAGGTAGAGGAGGAAGGGCTTTGGAAAGAGGTTAATTTTCAATTATTTAAGTGAAAAAACTGAAAATTAAATTGCAGTATTTTAGCTAAGCCCTAGAACAGACTCATATGTATTAACAACTAATCAAATATATCATCGACTTACATAAAATATTTGCAAAAATAAATAGGCTGTTGGAAAGTGGCGGCAGGGCCGCATTGACAGTCCGAACAACAAAAAGCCAAATCCTGAGAGACAGGTCGCCCTTTTCGGGGAAAATCTAGTGAGGGGGTCGATATTTTTTTCCCGAAACAGGCGAGGGGGTCGCCCAAAGCCCAAAAATAGCCTCGATCGGGATCCTAGGAGTGATGTCAGGATTTTCAGGCCAAAATGAGCGGTTGGATCGCACTTTTAAGCCCGATATGAGCGATCTAGCCCGTAAAGTGAAAAACTTTAAAAACTGAGCTGGGAATGGCCGATAGTAACTGGTACTGTGGCTAAATGGGCTCGGGTCGGCCTTAAGGGGGCTCTACTGGAAATGTAAATGATAAAAATAGATATCTAAACTAGAAATAAACATAAATCTAAACTAGGTTAAAAAAATGGAAATAAGATGAAAAAACCTAGGGATCCTTTGGGATCGACCTCGTATGGTCACCAAACTGTAGTAAGGCTTTCACCCTAGCTACGAGCATAAATGGATACCTTCCGTCTATAGGATGGAAGGATAGGGTCTCTATGGATAGAAGAGAAACATGCAGGAAAGGGTTAGTGAACCATACAAAACCCTACAATAAACCTGTTACAGAAATGAAAAGATAACAACCAGTAATCAATGGAGAACCTGCAATGGAAATGTTATTAAAAAACTAAACTAATAAGAAGAAACACACATTATACCTTCTAGTTTTTTATTGAATGGGACACCATGCCCTAGCTGGGAGATACCTCTCTATAGAATGGGGATTAGCTAATGCAGCAAAGGAGCAAATGGAGGAGAGGGGTGAATGGCTTTAGGGATTTGGGTCTCAAGGCACTCACACGGGAAAAGTAATGGTAGGAAAATGAGGAATGTTTTTAGAGTGACCCCCACCCCTGTATTTATAGCTTTTTTTTGAGTTTTAGCATTTTAAGCCCTTGGTCAAGGCTTTAGCCCCTTTTTAGGGCTTTAAGCCCCTTTCACCCATTTCTTAGCTCCTTTGGGGATTTTAAGCTCCTTTGAGGGATTTTAGCCCATTTTTGGAGGTTTTAACCCCTATGAGATCTATTTAAGCTCTTTTATGGGTTTTTAAGCCCCTTTTTGGTGTTTTTGAGCCTTTACAAGGGTGTGGGGGTCAATGAGGGTAGTGAAATAGATGTCTTTGTGTGGTGTAGGTCATGTAGAGCTAATCAGGTAATTTTTTTGGTTAACAGTCATCCTATATTCATTATCTATGTTATCATCCCATGCAGACAACTTTGCTTCTACATCTTTTAAACCTACATAAACAATGCATTTCACTGCTTCAAAAATAGTGTTATTGGGATATTCTTGCATCAACTCTCATCTTACCTCTGCAAAATGATTCCCCCAGGAACATAATATTTGTAATAAAAAATTCTTGTTGTATCAAATTCATATCTAGTAGGAACACCTTTTGGGTCAACAAGAACTAGGTAGTCAACCACATGTGCATAGGGATTGTGCCTCATCAATGCTTTCAAGTTGTGAATATGAAAATGATGTGGTTTTCTAATTCTAAATTTATCTTTCCCTTCTATGGGTCTATAAATTTGATTCACAATGAACTCAAATGTATTTCCATTGTTAACCAATTTATCCCTCCACAATCGATCTCGAATGGAATTTTGTGTTGAGTTAACAATGCCATCCTCTATATCAGCACCTGGAGTAATGATTTCCCTGCTGCCCCCAGAACTTTCAATCCCACATTTAGGGATAACATTGGAATCAGAAACAATAAATATCCTCATCTTTTGTCTTGAAGGGGTTCCATCTAAATCAAGAATGCCTTCATTAGGAATTGAAAAACCCATTACCATATTTCTTATACAATATTGATTCGTACTCTTACCAGTAGGACTAGCAACCTCATTGGAAACAATTTCAACATGTTAACTTGGGTGAGATGAAGATTTAAATGTAACCTTTCTAAGTACCTTATTTGATTGTTGGATTCCCTTTCATCTTTGTGCTTGTACTTCTTCAGTTTGAACATTTGACACTTGTTTCTTCTTCCTTGATTCTTATCCCTTTTGAAGAGTGGAATTAACGACATCCATAGGATTTTCCTATGTATAATAATTCTATTCAACATGTTTGAAATCGACCTAGCGAAATCCTGTAAAATAAAAAAAATTATGGTATTAAATCGATTACATTATGAGATCCAAGTTAGAAGAAAAACAATTTAGAATAATCTCAATATTGAAACGTACTCTCCCGCTTTCAATATCTTGCACAACCCCTTCATAGAAGGGTGTGAAAGTTTCTTGAACATTATATGAAACCTTAAAACAATATCGAATTTCGGAAAAGGTCCTTGCTTGTTTCACTTGTGCATTAACAATTTTTGTACCCAACATTACACATATATCTCTCAACAATCCCAATGAATGGTAATCTAATTGAAGATATGGAAATGCAGCATAATATAAGTGAATACTATCTTCTTTTCCTTAATATTTTTCCTTTGGATGCCAAGAATATTTTTTTTTGTATTCTTCTGCCGCATATTTCCATTCTCTATTATTTTTTTATTTTTAATTCCTCAAAGGTCAAAACTTCATCTTGAGGCTGAACATTCTCATATACCTCAATAGTTTTTTTTGACGCAATCATTGCCGTTCTTGATCTAGAAACGTTCAAATATATCTTTCGTGATTCCATTCTCCTTATATCCAAAACATACAAATTTAAAATATAATAAACAAACATCAATAAACCACTATAAATTGTATTTAAAATTTGTTGAAAAAAATTAAACCGACCCAAAACTTAACCCCCTAACAATAAAGTTATATTAAAACTAAAAAAGAAAACCCTCTCAATTCCCCCCAAACATTACATTAAAATAAAATAAACAATATTAAACCCCCTCTACCAACCCTAACCGCTCCCTTAACATTACATTAATATTTTTTTTAAATTTAACCCCCTCCAACCACCTAAACCCCCTTTAACAATAGATTAAAATAAATTAAAAACAAATTAAAACCACCCACCCCATAACTCAATAAACGCTCCCCAACAATACATTAAAAAAATTTAAACCCCTGTCCTAACTCCATAAACCTCCCCCAACATTATGTTTAGAAATAAATAAATAAATTTAACCCCCGAGAAAAACATTATATTGAAAAAAAACCAAAAAACATTATATTAAAAAAAAATTTAAAAAAATTAATCCCCCCTAACTACACCCCCANTAATGAATTTTTTTAAATAAAAAATATTCCTCCCCCTCCTCTTCGCTCCCTCCACCTCCACCCCCACCGCTCTCTTACACCCCGCCCCTCCACCTCCTCCATCTTCCCTTCCCCTCATCGCTCCCTTCCCCATCCCTCCACCCTTCCCCCTCAGGCTCCCTCCACCTCCTCCCTCCTCTCCTCCCTCACATGACTCCCTTCCTCAGATCCCTCCACCTTCTCCGTCCTACCTCCCCCCCCATCGCTCCACTTCCCCTTCACTCCCTTCCTCAGCATGTCTTCACCTCCCCACCACTCCCATATCCTCCTCTGCCCGTCCCTTCTCCCCCCTCCCATCCTCCCACTCTGCCTCCCTTCACCTCCCTCCTCCACCCCCTCTGCTTCACCCTCCACCTCCTCCATCGTCTCATTTATGAGAGTTCCACTCCCTTGGCTGCCAAAGGGCCTCCCCTCACTCAGAATTGCGTCGCCAATGAACGGAGGCCCTTTGGCACCCAAGGGAGTGAAACTCCCCTTAATGTCGCGATGGAGGAGGTGGAGGGGGTAGGAAGAGGTGGACGAGGGGAAGGGGAAGCAAGTTAGAGGGGGGCGAGGGCTGGTCACAATGAAGGGAGGGTTGCAGTGGGTGGGAGGATGGGATGGGGGTGAAGGGATGAGTGGCGGAGGAGATGGGATCGACAGGGAGGTGGAGCCATGTGGGGGAAGGGAGGGAAGAAAAAGTGGGGCGACGGGGGGGAAGGGAGGAGGAAGGAACTGGAGGGGCGCGTGTGGTGGGATGGAGGAGGGAGATGGAAGCAACAGGGATTTAGAGCCACGCAGGGGAAGGGAGGGAAGGAGAAGTGGAGTGGTGAGAAGGTGGAGGGGCGCGAGGGGAAGGAGGAGGAGGTCGAAGAAGAGCTCAGATCCCTTGGGCACCAAAGGGCCACTCGTCATTGTTGGCATGATTCTAATAATCATGCCACCAGTGAGGGACCACCCTTTGGTGCCCAAGGGAGTAGAGCTCCCCTTAAAGCAACAACGGAGGACATGAAGAGGGGAGGCAAAGGGAGAGGACACGGGAGGGGAAGGGAGGCAGAGGGGGAGGAAGAGAGGAGGGAGGAGGTGGAGGGAGTGGGGGAAGGGATCCACAAAGGGGAGGATAGGAGGGAGGAGGTGGATGGAAGGGGAATTCCATCAGTGGGGGAGAAGGGAGGAGGAAGGAGGTGGATGGCGTGGGGGAAGAGAGC
>LPNX010891612.1:109745-140506 GCA_001517045.1 Pseudotsuga menziesii | reverse complement strand
GTTTTATTTTTTTTAAATGTATTGTTGTAGAGGGGTTAAGTGGGATAGGGGGGTTTAAATGTATTTTTATTTATTTTAATTGTAATATTTGGTGGGTTGGGGGGTTTAGAGGGGATAGATGGCATTCAAGTAGGTTAAAAAAATAAAAAATCAAAACAATAAAAACTAAAAATCCTAGAATAGGGTGTATGTCTTCCTTAAATTAACACTACACCCCTTCACCCAAAAACAAAAACTTATATTTTTACAAGAAAAAAATAACTAACCCAGAAAATGGTACAGCCTCCTCTCTTAAAAGTGCTTAAAGATCCTTTGGAATATTCTAGTTTTTTCTTTAAATC
The DNA here is from genome assembly GCA_001517045.1 of Pseudotsuga menziesii. Classification (NCBI taxonomy): domain Eukaryota; kingdom Viridiplantae; phylum Streptophyta; class Pinopsida; order Pinales; family Pinaceae; genus Pseudotsuga; species Pseudotsuga menziesii. Next base: position 140,165 of record LPNX010891612.1, on the reverse strand, counting down.
CCTTCATGAATTGCTCCAAAGTATAAACAAGAAATAATTTATAAGATAGATTAGGTTTTACTCTACCACTTTTAAGAAGGTGGGATAAACAAAATGTAAAAATGAAAAATCAATAAAACCATAAAATAATCAATGCAACTTAATAAAACCATAAAATAATTATTTCCAAATCATCTATAAAACTATCGTATTTATTAAAAATGGAAAAAGAACTAAGCTTGAAATTGTTAGTAAATTTCTCCAAATTCAATGATGAATAGTAGGAAAACTAAATGTTTTATATAACCTAAATTAGGTTTAACATTATTGTTTTTATGAATGTGGGATTAAAAGAAAAGGTAAATAGCCATTACTTTATTACATATTGTATATAAAATATTTTACATGAAACTTCACGGGTTTTATATGTACGGGGATATAAATATGTGATTATTTAATACATTATCTCATAGTTTTTTATATCATAAATTTGTTTTTTTACTAGTTTTATGAATGTGCTTGAAATGTGTACTATATTTTTGGTGAGATTTCTTGGAGGGAAAATTTTGAATGAAAATTTTGGAGGTAAGTTTTGGAGGGAATTTTTTGGAGGGTAAATTCCATTCTCATAGCTATAATATGGTTGCTTGACATTTGCAGCATTCTACTTTATGGTGAGGTCTATGGTAAAATTTCATTGTATTCTCTATTCATGCTTTTCTATAATTCTATCTTTTAGTGAGAAGTCATGGACTCATCTTTATTAAACTCCAATGATGATGAAGAGTTGTATTGTTCATCTAGCCAAGATACTGGCAATGCAAACCATGTAACCAAACATGTTATTCAAGAACTTCCTAATTATGAATATTTTTAAGGCAACGGTAATGAAGAGAAAGAATGTGATGGTGATGATGATGATAATGAATATATTCTTCCAAGTGGGGATCCTAAAGACAAAAGGAAAGATGATAACAATTATCCTCCAAGCGAGGATTTTCAAGGGCCCAATGATGATTGTCCTTAAAGAGAGGATTTTGATGGGACTAATGATGATTTTCTTAAGCATTCCCAAACCAATAATGATGATGGATTTTTTCATAGCAAGGATTCTAACAAGACAAATGATGATTTTCCTTCAAGCAAGGATTTTAATGGGACCAATGATAATTTTCCTCCTAGATGCAATGCTTTTAATGGGACAAATGATGATTTTCCTCCCAATGAATATTTTAATGGGACTAATGATGAATTTCCTCCAAAAGAGGATTTTAATGAGATAGATGATGATTTTGCTGAGTACGAAGACATCAATAATGGTGAAGATGATTTTCCTCCAAGCGAGTATTTCAAGGGAACTAATGATGAGTTTCCTCCAATCAAGGATGTCAATGGTAGTGATGATGATTTTCCTCGAAGATAGTATTTCAATGGAACTGATGATGAGTTTCCTCCAAGCGAGGATTCCAATGGTAGTGATGATGATTTTCCTCCAAGCGAGGATTTCAATGGAACTGATGATGAGTTTCCTCCATGCGAGGATGTCAATGGCAGTGATGATGATTTTCCTCCAAGCGAGGATTTCAATGGAATTGATGATGAGTTTACTCCATGCGAGGATGTCAATGGAAGTGATGATGATTTTCCTCCATGTGAGGATTTCAGTGGCACCGATGATGAGTTACCTCCAAGTGAGGATTCCAATGGCACTAATGATCATTTTCTATCAAGCAAGTATTTTATTGGAACCAATGATGAATTTATTCCAAGTGAGGATTTCAATGGAACGGATGATGACTTTCCTCTAAGTGAAGATTTCAATGGCACCAACGATGATATTCCTCCAAGCGAGGATTTCAATGGCATCGATGATGATTCTGTTGATGATGAAACCACCAATGATGAAGACAATCATTCAAATCCAAGTAATGATGTTGGAGGAACTAATGATGTCAATGTTGAATCTCAAGAGTTCCCTTTAAGTGAATAATTTTGTGGCACCAACAGTGTTGATGGTCACATTGATCTATCTGCAAGTGATCAATTTATTACTAATCATGACAATCATTTTCATACTGAATTTTGTGATCATATTTTCAATGAAGAGGGTCATATTCCTCACAATGAAAACATTCATTCTAATGAGGTTGTTGTTGCATACATAATGGTCCACAAAAGGTAGAGACATAATCCAACAATGAGAAGGATAAAGTGTAGGACTAGGCATTTTTATGTGAATCTAAAGCATCCGAGTTATACAAGGTCTAGGAAATAATTTCTCACAAGTCCAAGTTCCATTACTCATTTGATTTTGAGTGAGTGTTGCCACAAAAATTGTTTGAAGGGTATAGGATACAATTATGCCTTGGAGAAAAGGAACATGTATTTACCAATGAACAAAAGTATGCAAAATTCATATTTAGTGGGGTGTATGATTTCTACAAGGACATGTTACGATTATTGTGTTGGAAATTTTCTTCTTTGTAGAAAGGAATTCAAAAGGATTCACTCAATTTGTTATCTTAGATTATCAAGAATCCAAACAAGAATAGAAAAGGATCCAACATTTTATTCTAACAATTATTAGGGACGAACCACTGGACCATCAACACACATTGCAATATCATGGATGCATGATTTCTTTTCCAAGAATGGAGAGAGTATGCCAAATAGATAAACAATACACATTCCAAATAATTTCACAAGGAAGGAAATCTACAACTTATACAAGGATTATGTTCAACATGGTCAGGGAAATGGGAACTTCACCAGATATGCATATTTCACAAGAGTATGGAAAAATAAGTTCAACAACGTTTGTATTCCAAATAGGTCAAGGATGTGGATCTCCAATACATGTGCTTATCTTAATTAAAGAGGGGATAGATCATAAGGGATAGAAAGATGTATGTTTACAAAATTGTTTGTTTTTTAGATAAATGTCAATTATGAAAACTAGTTATCAATATTTTTTTATGTTGTTTGTAGATTCCATAATCAATTCACTACAAGAACATTGCAATCAACAATAAAATGAATGAAAAAACTTGTACAAACATTGCAAGAAGTGTCATGATGATCCGCATAAGTATATGGGTTTGATAATTGATGACATGGATCAGAAAAAGAAAAAAACACTCTTCCCACATTTTGTCTCTGTGCCAAATAATTTAGAGGAAAATTTTATTCAGTTTCACTTGGTTGGGTGTATGGTTTTTAATGGTGAAATGTTTCCAAGAGTTTACTTTGCAACTCCAAATAGTCACAGTGATGCAAATTTGACTATCACCATAATTCATCATTTCCTTTCTCATTGTCCTAGTGATCTCCCTCAATTTCTGTATCTACAATTGGACAACACAAGCTGAGAAAGCAAAATTCAGGTCATGTTTGCTTATCTAAACATGCTTGTTGAATTGGGAATTTTTAAAAAGGTAAAAGTTGGTTTCCCTCTTGTTGGGAATACACACGATCATATTGATCAAATGTTCATCCATTTTTGCAGGATATTGAGCATGAAGAAAGTCAGGATCCTACAATCATTGATTGAAACTATAAGGAAAGCATCCCATCCATAATTTGTTGTACAAAAATTGGAAGACACTGTTGACATGAGAAGATTTATTTTTGGATCGCATGGTGAAGAAAGGTGCATCGAAAAACTTAATGACATTAGCTTTTAATATCAATTTTGTATAAAAAAGATTGATGGAAAAACACTATTGTGGGGCAAGAAGTAGTCAGCTAGCACAGAATCGGGGCCTTCATCAGGTTTGGCATTTCTGAAAAATTCATCCCAAATCGTCAAATGTATGCTTCAAATTTATTGTTATTGCAATCATCTGTAGAGATTCATAATGCAAGGTGACACAGTAGAGATGTTCATTCTTCTCAATGTTTGGAAGAAATAAAATTTTTTATTGAATATACATACGAGTACTTTGATGTTGCTGATTCTATTTGGTGGGAGTCTTTTTTCATGTGGTAGACTGACATAATTTAAAACTCTACAAATGGATAGATATATGTGTGTGTGTGAAGTCTCCATTTACTTGGCCACAAAGAGTATCAAATGAAAATAAGAAAACAAATCTTGAACCTCAAGGTGTTGAGTTTTCCCAAGTAGAGGAAAGAGAAATGTATATTGTCTCTAGAAGATCATCTGCAAAGCTTTGAGAGATGGAAGACCTTTATAGGGGATCAATAGAAGATATCAAGGAGGGTTGCATGATTGCAGTTTTAGCTATAGATGATGCCCATGATTATCCATTCTGGATTGCAAAAGTTATGAAGGTCAATAAAGAAAATGAAGAAGTAGTATCAATAGAAGTACATTGGTATGCAACAAATACACACCCATTTGATGGTGTGTACAAGGCAGAGATGATGGTTGAGAAAAGGATTTACAGAAAGAAAAAGAAAGGGTCAAAAAATAAATCGTTGCCACATTTACATCTTGAAATTAGAGGAAGTTGATATACTTGTTTATGATTTCAAGCTGACAAAGACAGACACTCTTCGCTCCAAGACTATACAGGTTATCAAGAAGTTGCTGCCAAAAGAAGAAGTTGCAAGATGGGAGTTTGTTAAACCAAGTCGTAGATACATAAGGAATATGACAGATGAAATGATGGGCATAGATGTAGACTCGGATGGTGCACTCATTGATAATGAAGAAGAATATGGGCCATGTACATATTTGTCTAGTCCTTCATCTGCAGAAAATTTATATTCTGATGGTGTGTCAAAATCCATGGATGAATTTGAATAATTTCAAATGAAACATTTTAGATGTTTTTTATTAGTATGATGTTTGAATTGAAAGTCTGAAGGAGATTTTGAGTATTTATATGAATAATTTGTTGTTGTACGGTCTAATATATAATTTCATTATGAATCACATAATAATTTCTTTGATTTTATATGGTTAGGGTGGTGAAATTATTTATGAAATATTTTTGTTTGTTTAATATGCAAGTTTAAAAAAAGTTGTAATTTATCTTTTGGAGAGTTTTTTTTTCCAATTTAGGAATTGATTTTAAAGTTTTTGTAAACAACAATATGGGATGTTTAGGCCATGGCTCTATTTTTAACCCCGAAAAAAAAACATGTATACTGGTATCAACACTTTTCTATTTGGGGGGTGTTTTTGGTGTTTTTATGCAAATATCATCATTTTTATTCCTAGAGTTCTCGTTCTTAGTATAAAGTTATCGTTTCATAGTATAAGTGGTTCATAGAAGATATTTTCCACTCATGGGAGCTGAGATTATGGTGGTACCGCTTCACATCAACCATTGAAGTCAATACTTTCCCACGGGGGATTCACTTGTTGACCAATATCCTATCACGTTAGTTCATATTGTGGGTTTGAAAATTATCAAAAATTGAACCAATATATTGCAGGTATTGGGGGCGATGAGGGGTTTAAGGTGGGGGTGGGTAGGGTGGTTTATAAGGATTGAGGTATAAAAAGGGGTGGGGATGAGGTTTTAAGTATTGGGAGGGGGTTTCAACAAAAAGAGTTTGGGTCAATATCTCTGGAAATTAAGGGTATTCTTTAATATCTAACGATTGCACGTGCTATGTGAGAGATTCACTAAGTGAAGTCCCCGTGTACTTTCCTAAGGGGGTGGAGTGTTATGACCCTCCCTAGGGGTGTAATTGGGGGCCAAAAACTCCCATTGGAGGAATAGTGGAGAGCATTCTATGTAAGGTAGACTAAGTCCACTATGTTAGTAAATAAACGGAATGGTACTTCATTAAAAATGTTCAAAAGGTAATTAGGAGGTTATAATGTATTAGGATTTTATAAATAAGGATGGAGCTCTCCTTATGATGTGTGGAGAAGAATATTGTATTTTCATTCGTAGCTCATTAGGAGGTGTAAGGTTTGTTGTTAAACGAAAACTTGTAGATGATGGTAAACATTTGCAACCAAGCACAAGGTATGATTATCCAAAGTAGTGGTTAGTCCACATTATATTCCTAGAGGTGTGGCGGTTATCAACCAAATACTCCAACACCCCCCTCCGATGTAGATAAAGGGAATCGAACATGAGACCTTGTTACCGGTTGAAATGGAAGTTTAAGCCACCAACAAACATATGCAGAGAAACCACTGTCACCTTAGTCACTTCTCCTAAGTTATTTGGAAGTCATAACTTCCTAGGGGAGAGCCCTATTGGTCTGTGCAAAAGACACTAAACACCAAAGGATATCTTCTATCTAGTAGATTGTTGATAAGTGCCTAATGGAGTCAAATACATAAGGTGTCACTTCTAATAACCATCAATATTCTATGACAAAACGTAGATGGATTGAAACCAAATTTGAGTTAATATATGCAGCCTATTATTATTGCAAATGATAACTATGTAGAAAGAGCCGTAGTCTTTTAATGATCATGTGCTAATATCAATACACCAAATAACTAACATTATACATTACTATGCTCCTACATATCGTCTTAAACGTTAAAAAATAACATTCGTAGCTTTGGTGATTATCAATTATGTAAGCACCTATTTTAGAGATCATAATAATAGAAATAAAAGTGCTAGCTTCGCAGAAAATATTACCATTTATCAATATAAACAACAAACTTCTGATTGCTCAGTTCATACCGGGCGTGTAGGGTTAAAGGAGTGACCTAATTCAGCGCAGGGCTGCCACTGAAAGGGCAGCCCACGAGGGCACCTTGGGTTGGCACGGACCCTAGAGAGGAGGTGGAGCAACGTGGCCTAGGGAGAGGCCATCGTTGCTGCAGCAACGAACGTGACTGTGGGTAGAAAAAAGGTAGCTGTGGAATGAAGGGAGAGGACCAGGCAGTCGATCACGTGAGAGGGCGCGGGATTGAAGGAGTGCTATGATAGCGCGGAGGTAGCGGGTCAGGGATGAGGTGAGGATGGGTGTGGAAGAAACGGATTGCTGCGTGGAGGAAACGTGAGCTGAAGGTGGCTGCTGAGGTCGCAACGGGGATTCAAAGGCCGCAGGCGATAGAGCGAGTCACTGAGGAGTGTAGCAAGGAAGGCCACGGCAACTGGGTTGGTGTGGCCCGCAGCTGAAGTGAGTAGCAGCTGCATGGGAGATGAGGGAAGTTAAGCACATGAGGATATGCGGGAGCAGTCGATGGGTAAGGTGAGCGCGGGGAGGAGGAGCAGCGAGCTTACTACATCTCGGGAAATTCAGGGAGCAGCCACGATGAGGTAAGGGAATGCTGCTGGTAAGGGGAGTTGGTCGCAGCGGGTGGAGAATCATGAGGTGGGTAGAAGAATGGCACTGGGAATGGATAGAGCGGGGTGCGGGAAAGGTAGGGGGATGTTAGGGAAGAATGCGGAGGTTAGGGATACTAACCCTAAGATAACCCTAAACTATTGTAACATTTAACTAAAAATAACCGAAGGAACAGAGATTACTAACCTAGAAACTAACCTAAAAGATAACTTAACGAACCCTAGGACTAACGCAAACTAACCAAAAACTAATCTACAATTAACCCTAGCCTAGGTTTTGTGAGAGAAAGAAGTGTGAAAACATAGGAAAAACCTAGAACGAGCCTTACCTAACCTAGGGTTTCTGAGGAGGAGCGCTAACCTAGTGAGGGAGGGTGCTAGGTTAAGAAACTAACCCGGTAAAAGCTAAGGGGAAACCCTAGGGCACCCTCACAGGAAGGCGTGGCATTGTTGCTAAAGTAACATAAAAGAAAGCAGCTAAGGCTACCACTAAGACTTCAGACATGCATATCCACCAACATCCAAGAAAAATGTAAGATTCCTGACCTCCTTGTTCTTGTGTTTGTCCAACAAATCGAAGCATCACCAAAAGCAGAGATTCACCAAAGAATTACCAAAAATAGCTTGCATTAACCATAAAACTTTCTCACTAGGAAAACATCCATCCACAGAAAACCCTAAGTAGGGTAAAACATGTGCATAATGATTTATCCCATCAGTTCTGATTTAAAATGAAAGTGAGGAGATCTATTTATATGATCTCACACTCACTTATCGAAGCTTACATTCCTTAAAATAGGTAGATTCATAATTATTAAATGTCAACTTAAAATTAGAAGAAAGTAATAATAAAATATAAACTATGGTAGGTTACCTCAAGGTATTTGCATCCTCGGGTACCAAAACATGCTCAAATAAGTGAATCACTCTGAATGAAAGGCCAGAGCGGGCTAGAGCGAGGGCGTTATACCCCATATAACCACTAGAATGTTGTAAAATCCCTCAATTCCCTCCTCAAATCCTAGAAACAAAATGGTGTGAAGGATTCCTTCCTCTGAGGAAAGAAGGCCACGGAGAGCAAGGACCCATTGACTCAAGGGCTAGGAGGGTGTATGAAGTGGCCGCAACTAAAGACAAGTGTCTCATAGTTGAAGCAGAGGCCACTAGAGCGTGCAAGAAGGGAATGGATCCATGAGACACAATGGTCAACCATTAGGGGCCCCGTACACCAACCCTAAGGTTAAAAACCTCTTTAATGGACAATCGACAATGCCATTAAACCATAGTACCCTTAAAAGAGGACCAATGGGTGTAGCCATGACTATCATCGCTCAATAACACCCCTCTTGGTCAAAAAATTTAACCATCTCTCCCTGAGGCACACCTGAAGGTGTGCTGGGTACAAGTGCAGCGTAACAAACTTCAACTCTGATAACATGTAAGGTTTGTCGTTAGACAAAAACCTACAGATGTTTGTAAACATCTGCAACCAAGCACAAGGTCCAATTATATAGAGTGGTGGTTATATGGCATTGTATTCTAAGAGTTGTGGCGATTATCAATTCATTGCTCCAAGAGGATACAATTCCCATAAGAGGCAAGTTAAAATGGTTGATTCATCCCATTAAAAAAATCATTCAATAATAATAAAGTTAGAGCTTATTGTATATCTCTTGTATTGATTTATATTGATAATATTCTTTTGTGTGATCTAAATTACATAATAGTTTTTCATATTGTTGATTGCCCAACTCTTATATTGAGTGGGTTTAATTGTTAATAACATGTACCCAAAAAAAGTCACATTTTATTTTATATTTAATTTTTATCTCTTTAAATATTAATAATTTTTTTTTATTTTTAATTATTCAAATAAATTTGACATTAAAATGTCTCTCCAATGATTAATATATATAATAATAATAATTTTAAGAAAGGGAAAAACTTGGTACAACGAGTTTTGTTAGGCGATAGGCATATATATCTTGGAATTTTGGGGTCGATTCGAGAATGGGACAAGTGTACTGTCTAGATTGATTCTATGACCGTCATCCAAAATTCATAATTAACAATTAAAAACAAAACAAAAATAACTTAATTAACATCTAATAAGTAATAGTTGGAAAAATTAAACTTCAACTCCAATCATGACTTTCACTTGAACTGCAATCGCTAATATATTAACATTTAAATTAGAAATTAGATACAACTATTAGCTTAACTCCAATTATTCTACAACTATTACCTTAACTTCAACTCTAATCACTGTGATATTGGATAACTATTAGTTTACTATTAGATACAAGTATTAGGTTAACTCCAGTGATTATACAACTATTAGCTTAACTTCAACTCTAATCGCGGTTATATTGGATAACTCTTAGAAAACTATTAGGTTAACTCCAATAGTGATACAACTATTAAATTAAATTTAGATGAAAGTGGTAATTAAAAGTAGTAACAAAAAACTATGATATGAACTTGTAGTTGTACTCCATCTCTTAGCCCGTGAAGTGGACCTTCATTGCACTGCTTTGCATTTGACAATGTAGCATCATGAAAACAATCACTCCAATAAAATGTGTATAATATGAATGTTTCAAATATATACCTCTAGGCTTAGTCCAAACATATTAATCTTATGTTGCTAGTAGTAGTAGTAGTAATAATAATAATAATAATCTATTTTAAGGTCAGCCAAGCGAGAGTTAAAGTCTACAAAGGTGTACATACACTACCCCTCTGGATTTGAACATGTAACCTCTTAAAAGGCAACACATGCTCTTAACCATTAGACCAAGACTACTATAATCCCTGAACCCAATCCTTACTACATGCATTTGATTTACGTTATAGCATGAGTTCATGCGAACCACGGTGTTATACTTTCACATTGTTTTGTATCTTTATTTTTCTATGGAAAAGCTTCTCTTTCCATTGTCCTTCTTTGGTGAAGAATTCTGTTGGCGAATAGAATAGTACACCGAGAGAGTTTAATATAAGCATGGATACAAAAAATCTTAATATGGCAATAATAGAGGCTGATGATTTCAATTTTTATTTCTATGATGTCGTCACTATTTTAAAAGGAAATAAGTCTGACGATTTCATTTCTTTTTTTAATATCTCGTCACCGTATTAAAAGGAAAGTAGGCTAACGATTTCAATTTTGTTTTCCAATTATCCCGTCACCACATTAAAAAGTAAAGAAAGGTGAAAGTAAAAAATATTAATTAATTATTCATAAATTATTTGAGATTTTGGAGATATTTAGATATTATTTCGTATTTTGAATTTGTTTGAGTTTATTAATAAGAATATTTAATGCCCCATAAATTGAAAAGACATATTCACTAGCCATACATACTGCACTTTATTTACTTATTATTTGTTAGACTCAGCTCATCTGAGAAAACCTTATTTACGACATGATGGACCTGAGTATATGTTGTTACTAAGTTTATATTGTCTTTATGATTATGATGTTATTATGTTTATGTGGTTATGATGTTGTGATTATCATATGGTTCTTTTATTTTACGATAGTGGTATATGTTTAACTGTTTTCATTAATAAAATGTGAAATATATGATGCAGTATGTGGATACCGTTTTACGATGTGATTGATCAAATTATTATATGCCATGTGTACCTGTGATGAACTAAAATTGTTACATGAAATCAAATAATTATTATGATGTGGATCAATTGACAATTGAGTGGGGGATGATCATTATGAATGTATATTTTGTGAATTAATAACCCATAGGGAACACGGGGACTTCACTTAGTGAACCTCTCACATAGCACATGTGATCGTGGGATATTAAAGAATACCTTTAATTTCAAGAGATATTGACCCAAACCCTTTTTGTTGAAACCCCCTTCCAATACTTAAAACCTCGTCCCCACCCCTTTTTATACCTCAATCCTTATAAACCACCCTATCCACCCCCACCTTAAACCCCTCATCCCCCCAATACCTGCAATATATTGGTTCAATTTTTTATAATTTTAAAACCTACAATATGAACTAACGTGATAGGGTATTGGTTAACAAGTGAAGCCCCCGTGATAGGGAACAAGGGCTAAGTGATGGTCGAATACTAAATACGATGTGTGGATTAGTACTTACTTCTGCAAATAATCTTATTGACCAAACTGATGATACGATGACACATTCCGATAATATTGATAGAAGAATAGTATGAATTGGAAGGGTATATGTTAGAATAGTAGAGTCAAACCAAACTACTTAACCTATCTAAGCAACCAACAACATATCATAAAAGATAAGAACAAGAAAAGAAATGGACAAGAGAACACCGATATACATGGTTCACCCTAATGGGTTACATCCACGGGAATGTAGTCTTCTATTATCTCCAGAATGTCTTCTCCAATATTACAAGAGAGCAAAGCACAAATACCCCAAAGAATATAGATGATGTATAATAGTGTCACAATAGTACCACTAGTACATCAAGAATACATGATATGTAGAGACTCGCTTGACCCTATTATATACTAAGAGATGAGGAGGAATTACTCTCACATATTGTATGTGGGATAATATAATTCTCCAAAATAACATCTCTTAATACAATACCATGGACAAACAGTCTACACAAGTAAATACAAGACCATATAACTATGGGTTAAATGTATTACTCTTTTACATAAGATTGTAGACAAATTTTGACATAATACAAAGAGGTTATTACCTTCCAAGAAATATAATATATTCCAACACTCCCCCTTAATAATGGTTGGGAGAAGGGCCCACATTAACACTAAGGAAGGAAGGAGTCATTACTGCTCCCCCTTGATGACAATTTCTCGCATTCCAAGCAAGGAACGAAGATGCACAAACCTCGCCTGGGTGAAGGATTTGGTGAAGATATATGCTGCCTGCTTTTCGGTAGGAGAATATTGAAGAGAGAGAATACCATCTGCCACAAGTCCGCGAATGTAATGAGCATCAAGGTCGATATGCTTTGTCATGGACTGATATACTGGATTATAAGCAAGCTAGATTGCACCCTGATTGTCACATTTCAACATAGTGGATGATTTCGGAGCCAGACCAAGCTCTGTAAGAACATGTCATAACCAAAATGTTTCTTTAGCTGCTTCTTTGGCTGCTCTATATTCTGCTTCACATGAAGATAAATAAAGAGTCTTCACCTTCTTGCTCGACCAAGAAATCGGACCTGAACCAAGTTGAAATACATAACCTACAGTGGACCGTCGATCAGAACTGTCACCTGCCCAATCAAAATTTGTGTAACCAGAGAGTGAAACTATAGTACTGCTCGAATAAAAAACACCAAAGTGTAATGTCCCCTATAAATATCTTAGAATCCTCTTAGCTACCTGCCAATGACTTTCATGAGGTTGTTGCAGGAACCGAGAAACCAATCTGAGGGAAAAAGAGAGATCTGGTCAACTGTGAGTTAAATATATCAAACTGCCTACATGATGACGATAAAGAGTAGCATCAACAAGTGGTGTGGTACACTCAACAGTTAACTTTACACTAGACTGAAATGGCGTAGGAGCATATTTACAATCACTCATGGAAACGAGCCAACAAGTTTGTAGCATAATTTGGCTGAGAGAGAAACATACCATCTACCTTATGCTAGATTTGAAGACCCAAGAAATAATGCAATAAACCAAGGTTAGTCATTTCAAACTTCTTTTGAAGATCACTTTTTAGATTTTGAATTAATGTAAGATGGCTACTTGTGATGATTACATCATCTACATATAAAACAAAAATGATAATATTAGTACCAAAGTTCTGAACATACAGATTTGGATCAGATATACAACACTTAAAACCATTATTCAAAAAATATGCATCAATTTTATCATATCGAGCCCTAGGTACTTGTTTGAGACCATATAAAGACTTGTGTAATTTACATACTAAATTTGATGATTCAACATTAATAAAACCAGGAGGCTGTTGCATATAAATTTCTTCATTAAGATCACCATTTAAAAAAGAACTTTTAACATCCATTTGGTGTATTTCCCATTTATAAGATGGATCAATAGATAAGATGGTTCTTATTGTATTCATTTTAGCAATAGGAGCAAAAGTTTCATTGTAATTTATACCTTCAAGTTGATTAAAACCTTTTGCAACTAACCTAGATTTATACTTTTCAATCTGTCCTTCTACAGTGAACTTAGTTTTATAAACCCATTTACAACCAACTAAATTCTTACCAACAGGAAGAGGAACAAGAGACCAAGTCTTGTTCTTCATAAGAGACTCATACTCAGCAGTCATAGCTTGTTCCCCTTGAGGTTTACCTTGAACTTGAGCATAAGAGGTAGGATCATCTGTGGCCAAAAATTTGGTCATAAGGGAACAGTTAGATCTAGTTCTATGAGGGTCGGAAGGGTTACCGACCTCACTACCTACAGATTCAAAAGTTTTCTAGGCCCAAACAGGAAGGTTAGAGGAAACATAAGTTTCTCCAGCTTCAGTACATTCAGATGGAATACTTGAAGAAGAGGGTGAACTAGGATCAACAACAGGCATAGAACTGGAAGAAGAAATTGAGATAGGAGTAATATGAGACAATGGGATATTCATTGTAACATGAGGTTCGACAGACTTAGGTGGTGAAGATACTTCAGCAAAGTGAACACCCCTTCGGATAATAACACTCTGAGTAGAGGTATCAAATAAGCTATAATCCTTAGAATCCTTAGAATAACCAATGAATATAAATTTTTGAGACTTGGGAGCTAACATTTTCCATTTATCGACACGAATATGAGCGCAACATTGACAACCAAACACCTTAAAGTTACTAATATCATGTTTTCAACCATTCCCTTTTTCCTCGGGGGTAACATGCTTATCGAATTTTGTAGGAACTCGATTTAAAACAAATTTTGCACAACTTACAGCTTCAACCCAAAATTTTTTATGTAATCCTTTAGAATAATGCATACATCTAGCCATTTCAACTAAAGTTTTGTTTTTCCATTCAGCAACACCATTTTGTTGAGGTGTGTAAGGTACCGTCTTTTGGTGTTGAATACCATGTTTAGATAAAAAAGATTCAAATTCATTCTTAACAAATCCTCCCCCCATTATCTGATCTTAAATTCTTAATCTTCTTACCGGACTCATTTTCAACCAAAGATTTAAACATTTGAACTATTGAAAAAACTTCACTTTTATTTTTCAAGAAACAAACCCATGATTTTCTACTAAAGTCATCAATAAAAGTAAGAAAATAGACTATACGAGACAAAGAAGGAACTTCAAGAGGACCACAAATCTTAGTATGAATTAATTGCAAAGGTTCTTTAGCACGCCAAGCTTTACCTTTCTCAAACATTAGTCTATGATGTTTACCAAGAACACAACCTTCACAAACACCGTTAGTAGAAGAAATATGAGGCAAGCCATGTACCATTTTAGTTAACAATTGAATTTTACCATAATTCAAATGACCTAATATTTCATGCCATAATTTACTTTGTTCATTAGCGTGGGAAACATAGGAATAAAAATGTTGTCTTTTAGTTGAGTTAAAACCAACAAATTTATATAGACCATCGGTATGATCAACAGGACCAGAAGAAACTACTTTGAAATTTTGATTGATATCTTTAAGAACATATTTGTCAAGTCATGCTTCAAATTTAAACCCTTTTTGATAAGCACGATCAATAGAAAGTAAGTTAATGGGCATGTGTTCAACATGAAAAACATCTTCCAATTGACCATTAGTAACATTAACATTGCTGGAACCAATTACGGAAAGTTGTTTACCATCACCTATAGAAACTTTTTGAGATATGTGTTTATGATTGTCATAAGAAGTAAATAAAGAAGCATCACCAGTCATATGTTTAGATGCACCAGAATCCATTATCCATTCCACGTTAGAAGAATAATTATTAGGGAAAACAATAGATGCACATAAAGCTACTTGAGAGTCATGAGAAGATTTCTTTTTAGATTTATCCATTAAACGTTTTGCTTTAAAACAATTCTTTTCAGGATGGCTAGTTTTACCACAATGTTTACAAGGATCATATACTTTCTTCTGTTTACTATTTCCATTAGAAGCGTGAGAAGCATGTCCAGAATTAGTAATAGAAGGATTAGAACCTTTAGCATTATTAAAACTTTTCTTATGATGCTTATTAAGTGCAGCTAGAGCTTTATTAGGTGTGAGTTGTCCTGAAACAATTAACCTTTCTTGCTCTATGATAAATCCTTTACAAAAATCATCAAAAGTTTGCTTCGTAGTACTTCGAGACAATTCTAGATCTCTATTCCTAGTTTGGATGAACATATCACAACAAGATGGCATTTTACGTTCTACAAGAATAATAAGAGCAGTGTCAGTTTTCTTGTAATCTTTACCACAACTATTTAATTTCTCATTTAAAGTTTTCAATTCAGCAAGATATAACTCAACTCTTTTAAAGTCATCAAGTTTGAGGTCAGAGATATTCTTTTCAAGATAATATGCAAAAACATCATTAGATTTATCAAATAAAGAGGAAAGAATTTTCCATACCTAAACCGGGATGTCTTCTGCCTCAATACTTACCTGAAGACTATCTGTAACAGTTTGACCAATGAGCCCCCTTGTTTGATCACTTTTAGCTTCCCATATAGCCCGATCATCAGCAGCAGTAGGTGTATTATGTTCACCATTAACTAGCCTCCAAATATTCATACTCCTGAGAACATCAATCATCTTTCTCTTCCAGGTAAGATAGTTAGAACCAACTAATTCAGGAATAAAAGCTGCTTTAGAGTTCATAATGAGTGAAATTTTGTCAAGAAATAAGAAACCATTATATTGAAAAATGACAAAAAAATTGTGAAGAACTTGAAAATAGTTACACTTTACTGATCTGAATCTGCAAAAGCATAGTTAGAAACACAGTAAAGAAAAGAGGAGAAACTTTCACTTACAACCCTGTGAAAAAAAAATGTTCCCAAAAAAGCTCAGTCTTATGTTCTGGTCGCGTAGGTGGATCCACAATGGTTGCTCCAATTCCAAAAAACAGGCTATAATAAAAAAATCCGATAAGAAATGACCAAGTTACAACCCTTTTTTATAACTCTCGTTTTTATTACAAAAAAGAAGCCCAAAAATGCCCAGTTTTCTGTTCTAGTCACGTGGGTGGATCAAGAATGGCTATTCCAATTCCAAAAACAAGTTATAATAAAAAACCCAGTAAAAAATGACTAAGTTACGGTCTTTTTTATAACTGTCGTTTTTATTACTGAAAGGAAGCACAGAAATACCCAGTTTTCTGTTATGCTCACGAGGGTGGATCGAGAATGGCATTTCCAATTCCAAAAACACGCTATATTAAAAATTACGGTAAAAACTGACTGAGTTACAACCCTTTTTTATAACTTCCATTTTTATAATCAGAAGAAATATCTCCTTGAGGAGAGCCCTGAAATCATGTAGATCTATAGAAAAAACATCAAGAAACCCTTGAAAAAATTCTGCAAAAATCTTACACAACAAGTTAGGGTTAGGGTAAAACAGAAAAATTGCATAAATATGCTCAGATCTGAAGAGAATCCTAATGGCTACCAGATAGAAAGCAAATCTACAACAAAATGACAATGCCCAAATGATAATCATTATTGATTGAAATCTATAGAAGGTACTAGATCATAGCAACCTGCTTTGAGACCATGTTAGGATAGTAGAGTCAAGCTAAACTAGTTAACATATCTAAGCAACCAACAACATATCATAAAAGATAAGAACATGAAAAAAAAAGGACAAGAGAACACCGATATACTTGGTTCACCCTAATGGGTTACATCAACGGGAAGGTAGTCTTCTATTATCTCCAGAATGTCTTCTCCAATCTTACAAGAGAGCAAAGCACAAATACCCCAAAGAATATAGATGATGTACAATAGTGTCACAATAGTACCACTACTACATCAAGAATACAAGATATGTAGAAACTCACTTGACCATATTATATACTAAGAGATGAGGAGGAATTACTCTCACATATTGCATGTGGGATAATATAATTATACAAAATAACATTACCATGGACAAATACTATACACAAGTAAATACAACACCATATAACTATGGGTTAAATGTATTAATCTTTTACATAAGATTGTAGACAACTTCCGACATAATACAAAGAGATTATTACCTTCTAAGGAATATAATATATTCCAATAGTATAGACCCAGTATGTTGAGAGGAATGTATGTATTTCCCACCCTATGTTACTATGATACTCGGGGTCGTGGAAGGGTCGTACTGAGACACGCTCCCCAAGTTATTGTGATGATGACGGTTGAATTCCTACTAGGAGAGGCTAGGTTCATTGTTCAAACGGATAGGTCCATTTTTCAGATGACGCTATCGTTCTCACATTCTTATGCGGTCGGGTCAATGAAGCTGACATCCACTTCTATACTAGCAGGGGAAGGATAGGGAGGATGCAGACATAGGTTATGATGGGAGGATATGTTCATTAGTATTGTTGAGAGTAGGTATTTCTTGATATTGATTTAGTGGTAGTAGGTACCCTTCCACATGCTTTATTGATTAAACCAAATATACACACAAAGATAATGATATGAATCTTAAAATGGTTAACTGTTAAATAACTGAGGACGCTAAAATAATTATGTTTTTTTTATGTGTGTGTTCTACTTGCATGAATGAGTATTATTAGTAAATACCACTATTTTTAAGCAAGATGATGTTTACTTATAGTACATTTCTGACAATTGCATGCACTGGCCGCTCATGCACACATTGTACATGTACAGTAGTATCAATATACGAATAAGTAACATGTTGAATAATCGTATAAGTTGTAGTAGGAAAATATCATAATTTTCTTTTGAACAAATTCATATAATGGATGTTTAGTTGTTGGTTATATGTAAGAATAAGTCAATTAAACTATTAATTAATGGTATGTAAACATGGTAATAAGCAATTGAAATAAGTGCTCTTAATAAGAAGTATTATTGATAAACATTAACTTTAAGGTGTTCTGTTTATGTATTAATTGTGATTAATTAAACTATTAAATTTACCTAGAGTATTGATAAAAGTATACTATATTATTGCTATGGTACTTAGTAATTAAACAAAATACATGTTGATATTATTATTTACCCTCAATTATTATTATTATTATTATTATTATTATCATTTTTATTAATTATTATTACTATTACTATTACTATTTCTCGTATGTTATAATTAAATCACAATAAAATGTCCATTACAAAATTCATGAACAAATCTGTCAAAATGCTGTGTTACCAACTTTAATATTATAAAAATGATTCATCGAAAACCTTGTAAAAGTAAATTTAGTCTATTGAATGTGCCAAGTAAGTTAAGATATGATTCATTAAATAAACATATTAATAAAAGTGTTTCCCTCTCACATTAAGTCTTTAAGATTTTTGTAAATTAATCAATACGTCCCTTCAAATTTCGAAGAGTCAAGAGAATAACTATTTAATTAGTAGTTTACTCAACATATTAAATAAAGGATTAAACTAATAATGGATCCACCACCTTTAGGAAGATCCTAAATTGAACTATTGGAGAACCATTAAATGATTTACATCCAACTCATTAAATTCAACTTAATTATTCTCAATACCATTGAACTCTTCAAGAAAAAAAGTACAAAAAAAATCATAATTATTTTGAATTAGATTGTAAAACGAACCATCATAATAAAAATTTTGGGAGGGCGGTGGAGTAGGAAAAAAGGCAAATGAAGGTAGAAAATGGTATAATGGCGGGAGCC
The DNA here is from genome assembly GCA_001517045.1 of Pseudotsuga menziesii. Taxonomy (NCBI): domain Eukaryota; kingdom Viridiplantae; phylum Streptophyta; class Pinopsida; order Pinales; family Pinaceae; genus Pseudotsuga; species Pseudotsuga menziesii. The sequence continues at coordinate 121,122 of LPNX010891612.1, read as the reverse complement.
TGGGGAGGATTGAAGGGGGTGATTTTCACGGGGAAGAATATGACTGAGGATTTTTTACGATTTTGGATGACAAGGGAGGAACGCCGAGGAAGGGGTTAACTCGGATATTTGAGGAGGTGGAAAACTCAAAGGAAAGGGAAATGGATCTAGAACTAACATAGTCTTCTATTAGGATTATTAGATTGTGGGCTCGGGGGTTAGGAAACCCGTTGGTTTCCTAAGGCCAGCACAATAAGCTAGTCAGCAAGGTGGTTTGTTATTTTGGTCAATAAGTTTTGGTGAAAGGGAGCTACAAGAGAAGGAATAGAAATCCAGGAATTCTTCAAGCATTAATTTATTATTTTTTTTAAAATTTTGTATGAAATGAAAACATGTCTTTCTAAATTTTGTTTTATCCTATTAGTATGCCACACAAATTATTTTTCATTAAAAGTGAAGCAGAAATAAGTGCACAAAAAAAGTTGTAAATATTCCATTCTATTAGAATAAAGGATTAATTGAGCCTAATTACATCAAAAGTAGAAATGTTAAATTTCTCATTTTAGAAATGATAAATTTCTCATTACATCAAAAGTAGAAATGATAAATTTAGTACTAGATACTCTTGGACGAGGAGCACTACACAATGGTATCAGGCTCAAACACTAACCTTAAAGGCCTTTTCATACAAAAGAAGAAGACTAACTAGGAAACTATGTATATATTATAATAAATAAACTAACCAACACCAAACCTTTTTCCCAAGTCTCTATAGTATCTGCACTACCTGAAGAAACAAAGACAGTCAGAAATTTTATATTAAACTATTGAATGATTGATTATTTCATTTTGTACTAAACTNATATATATATATATATATATATATATATATATATATAAAATAAAACATAGACTATACCTCGAAAATAACTCATTAATGTGAGAACATAGACAGTATAGCTAAGGAAGACTGTACAAACGAGAGGGTAAAATCTGTAGATAGAACTACCCTACCCTATGGTGGACAAAAAATGAATGCTTATAAAAATCATATACAGTGATAAAAAACAAGGAAAGAAAGGAAAAAAAAAAGATTTAAAGTTTCTTTTTCATATCCATGTTCAATTTTCAGTTTGACTTACCTTTGGAGCAGTTTTACTCCATTTCTACGGTAAAAGGAAATTTAACTAATTTAATAGCGTAATAAACCAACTTGGGTTGTCATGAATAAACCCAATATCACAAATATAGAATACAGGGAGAGAGAGTCAAGAAATGAAACCCATTTAAATGTATCAAGCAAGAAACATACTCCAGTACAGTTAAAATGACCCTAATAAATGGCAAAGAAAAGCTGTAAAAAAAAACACAAAAGGTGAACCTTTTTGGGAAAACAGATTTAAACTAATAGGAGAGACTCGTCATATACCAATGGATAGTTCCTGAATTGGAGTGAATGAATCCAATCTTCATTCTATGAAGGGGCGTTGGTTTTAGATAGTCGTTGGGAAAAAAAACAACAACAGAGATTTCTAATAACTTACCCTTAAAGCATAACAACATAGATCATATAAGCATGCCCTTCTTCGAGAAGAAAAAAGGAATGGGTGAGTCCATCTAACAATGAAATTAAGCCATAAGAGAAGATATTAGCAGTAAAACATATCTGGGAAGAAGTATGGGACCAACATTTGAAACTAAAAGGGATCATTGAATGTGACAGAAACTACTGTTGTCAGGTCACCCAAGACATGACAGAGAACACTTCCACAAGGTACTTGTGAAGTCATCTTTGCACACAAGAATCTGTGAATTGTGATAGTACGCAGCATTGGCTATGCGACAACCAAGAGATAATATTATCTTAAAGAAAAAAAACATACACATGAATATTAACAAAATTATGTCTAAAAAAGGACTTATGTTGCAAAACCAATACAAATATCTTACATAAATCCTAGTCGCATAGGGAATCAAGCCCATTCCATAGCCCAAATGATAATCTAAACACACATAACTCTTATGTTAACCTTATTTTTCCAGGAGATGTTAGGGGTGCAAACTTGAGTATTGTGCCTTAATTTACGCTGTTATTTCTCCTATAAATCATTAGATTTAATGGTTTTCATCTCTCAACATATGGCTTTTATCTTTAACGAGGGTGTTAATGAGAAGTTGAGTAAGGAATAGGGCGATGCCCTTACTCGAAATGAGCATGTCTTGGTCTATACGTCATAGAGACACCAATATTTCCATACTTTACAGAGCTCCCAACCATAGGCTTAGATTTGGGCAGCTAGATGAAATATGGTTTTACCTAAACCTTGACTCTTTAACTTTACCCCACTTACCCAAAAAAAAATTGTAAGCCCTCAAGCCAAGAATTGGCTCACAAGTTTGTAGAATAATACAAGTGCACAATGCCTGAGTTTTCCCAAAACTATGCGCCTATAGCTAAGGAGAATAGCCCTCGACCTCAGTTAGCACACTATGATATAAAATTTATGGCTTTTTGGAACCAAATGACCTGAACCTAAATCGTTAAATGCCTGAAAACTATTATGAGGCGAAGAAATATTACTTGCAGTGGTACTCCATTCGTACCATATTGCTGGAGGAAAAAAAAATTAGGGGAAAAGGCTACACACCTTCTAGAAAACAGTTAAAATAATGAGAAAAAAATATGATAATGAAATAAAATGCATGGAGTGTCCTCGAGGTCCTAGTAAGGTTTCTCCTACTAGACTGGATGCATGCACATTAGCCATGCAGGTGTGAATAGGTAGGTGGCATGTGAAGAGATATGTGCCGGTATGTTGGAGCTTCTTTATATGGGAAGGGTGGTGAATTGACAGTTAATTATCCGCAGTATATGTATAAGATTCTGTATACTTTAAAATTTTACTTCCATACGAATCTGGTTTCTTTGGTTATTGTGTATTATAACCATTTTTTATTTATTCATGCATACTATAGTGGATAGCTACGTGTATCTGAGTAACACATCATCATTTTTGGTATTTTTTGCATTGATCTTGCCACCTTTACAGTGGACATTCAATCGATAGGATTGTTGGTTCTCTCTCCCAAGGTTAACATCCTTGCCATTAATGACAATTGTTCACATGTAAGCTCCTGTAAAGTTTCCAGGTGTTTTTTGCTTGACCTTATGTATTTATTATTATTTTAATCGAACAAGTATAATAGCTCAGGCTGAAGATCATTATTGGAATGTTGGAGAGAGACTCGACCGAGCACATCCATAAATCTTAGCCATTTTAGGTAAAGAACAATATCATGTTTTTCAAATATAATTGATTCCTCTTTTGGCACACTAGTCGAAGCACAGAAAATTCGGGACTCGGAAGGACAGATTAGGTATGATCTAAGTACATTCAGGCCCCTATACTCCTTTGTGCCATCCTGAAAGTTTGAACCTAGCCATGTTCAGGGAGCGATTACCATACCCTTATCAACCTTCCAGACCCCATTTAATGGTGGATTCAGGGATTTTTTTGACTATTAAAAATGAAATTAGTGCAACTATTCTTAGTATTTATGCATAAGATATTTCATATCTAAGTTCCATTTTGCTATAACATGTTCGTTTCCACTTAAATTCATATCATGATTCCCTTAACCCCAAAATAATGCATGTCTATTCAACAATTTTTTTTTTATGATTCAGTTATCCATTAACTAAGATACACTAGACTCTGTCACAGATAGAATTCCAATTAGAATATTGAAGTCAAATTATATATATATAACGACTATGATAACTTTTTTTATTATAAACTTATATAGAGAGAGAATCAGTATTATTTGTTAAAATTTATAAGCAAATAATAAATCTCCTATATTTTATATCGTAAAAAATATATTGACACTCACAACCACACTAAGCAACTAAACAAATTATACATAGGGAAAGTTAACTCATAAAAAAATTACAGCGACTGAGTAGCGTTTCTGTCTTCATTCGATGGCACGTTACCTTTATAACCCTGGAAATGCTTGGCTAGGCTGGGTTTCCTTTAGGGACCAAACAAAATGCCAATAGCACTTTTATTAACCTCCCGTATCGATCTACTACTCTCACCGCCCCAGCACCAGCGATAAGTATTTGGAAAAAATTGTAAAACAAAAACAATGCAAATGTTTATAAAAATGTTGATTTTATATTTTTAAGGTAAATGTGAAACCATTCAATTAAATTCAACTCATACTTTATGCCTATTATATAGTTTTAGAAAATGAATTTTAATTTGGGTACATAATTATAAGAAGAAAAAAATTGGAAGATGCATATTAATGAGTATCAATACAAAAAATTAAGGAATGTAAGTAAGTATTAGAAATTACTTTGTCACACATTCATCTATATTTATCTATATGTTATTTAGAATTAATAATTTAATTTTAATGATGAAAAAAATAATGTCAATCAAATTTTTCCTTTTAATTTGGCATATAAAACGTTTAGTCACAAATCCTCCTCATGTTTATAGTTCATATATGACTAGTAAACCATTAAGAAAATAACTAATTTCAACTTTTCTAAACAGGTTAGAGAGTACTTTATGTTTACCTCTTTTCTGACCAGCGATTGGAAGTGATTTCAACTTTTCTAAATAGGTTAGAGAGTACTTTATGTTTACTTTTTTCTGACCAGCTATTGGAAGTGAATGAGAAGTATAAAATTAATAGTTAAAAATATGTTTAGAATGAATATCTATTATTATAATTATCAATTAAAAATATGTATGGAAAGTATAAAAAATATAAATATATAAAAAGAAAAAGATTATTTTATATATATATCAAAAGTTAATAAATGAATAGTAATTTAATAATTTAATATTAGCACGCCAATAATTTAAGGATAGACTAATATATAGTAAACAAGTTTATATATATATATATTAAATTTGATATGTAAATGATAAAAGATATTATATGCGGGTTGACTTTGTTATATAGAAGATAAAAAGGGCATTTAATATTAATGACATTAAGAAAATATTGTAGATTAATAATGAGATATAAAATATGGTGTAACGGCATGAATATATTTTTAATTTGGGAGAGTTATATAGTTACAGCTATATGTATTTTTATTAAATATTTTGGGGTGGACACATACCTATGATTTTCTAGATTGCACGAGTACGAGACAAGTGTACTATCGAGATCGATTCTATGACATTTATTGCAGATTCAAAATAAACAATTAGATATGTAAATAATAATTGTTTCACGGATAACTCCTACCTCATGCATGGATAACTCCGAGTTTGAGAGAGATAACTCATTTAACTAGAAGAATGAGAGATCAAGTAACTAATAAGTTCTTAGTAACACTTGACTTGTGACCTATGGGTATTCACTAGCCACAAGTTAAATAATTGTGTTAGTGTTATAGTGTATGATAATTTTATCACATTTTGCTTCATATTTCAATGGCATGAAGTTAAATTATCTTTTGTTTTGAGTGATCTTATAACTGAAAAGGGAGATTAAGGAATAGGTGTTCAAGTTCTAATTCTATGTTAATTGTAATCTCTCATTACAACAACCAATCTCAGACCTATGTTTGAAATCCTATCAATACAAGAGATTATGACTATGATACTCAAGCCATTTGTTTTGAAATATATAAATATATAAATAATGAGATGTATAGTAACCACCGTGAAATTATTCATATATATATATATATATATATATATATAAATAATGAGATGTATAGTAACCACCGTGAAATTAATGAATAAATATTCTTAGACATTGATTAGTTAAATGTTCCCAAGCCAACTAATGTGTTGTATGCCAATAGCTTGAAGGGTGAAAATTTTGTAAAAACAATCAAGTTAGAATGATAATTGAATTCAATTTTGATTAATAAAAAATATTTAGAGTGAAGAGATAATGTCCTTATTGATGGTTAACGGGACGATTTACATATATAAGAATTATACATAGATCTTAAGAAAAATAAAATGTTAAGGGAAACATGGATCTATGTTAAATAAGTTAAAAGTTCAACATTAGGAAATTAGAGAAATGATGTGGTATATATATATATATAAGGAAGTTAGTTATGTATGAGATTTTCTTACGAATCACAATAACAAAAGGGCTATAATTTTTTTTGCAAGTATCTAAATTGTTGTAGATAACACTTTAGTAAGGCATAATGAACCTTGATGTGTGTTATAAGTGGGAATTCGTGAGGAAATCATACTAGCTCATAGGATGTGATTTATGTTGAAATATAAGAACACATGTTAGGTGATAGAAGAACTAAATCTCTAAGATAACTTTGACATGATTCATCGAGTAAGGGTCCAAGTGGGACCATGGTAACAAGTGGCTTCTAGTAGAAAGACACATATATTCTACATAATAAAACCTTCTTATAATCATGCATAACAATAAATTCGGGATGAAGTTCTTCGAAGGGTGGGTGTATGTAACGCCCTATAATTTGACTAGACATATTTACTAGCCATACATACTGCACTTTATTTGCTTATTATCTGTTAGACTTGGCTCAATTGAGAAAACCTTATTTACAACCTGATGGACCTGAGTATATGTTGTTACTAGGTTTATGTTGTCTCTATGATTATGATGTTGTTATACTTACGTGGTTATGATGTTGTGATTATCATATTATTATTTTATTTTACGATAATGGTATATGTTTAAATTTTTTCATTAATAAAATGTGAAATATATGATGCAGTATGTGGATACCGTTTTATGATGTGATTGATCGAATTATTATATCTCATGTGTACCTCTAATGAACTAAAATTGTTATGTGAAATGAAATAATGATGATGATGTGGATCAATTGATGATCGAGTGGGAAATGCTCATTATGAATGTATATTTTGTGAAATACTAATTCACGGGGAACAAGGGCTAAGTGATGGTTGGGTATTGAATGCGATGTGTGGATTAGTACTTACTTATGAAAATAATCTTATTGACCAAACTGATAATACAATGAAACATTATGATAATCTTGATAGTAGCAGAGTATGAATTGGCAAGGTATAGACCCGGTATGTTGAGAGGGATGGATGTATTTTCCACCCTATGTTACTATGATAGCCAAGGCCATGGGAGGGTCTTAGTGAGACACGCTCCCAAATTTGTTGTGATGACGATGGTTGGAAGCCTGCTAGGAGAGGCTAGGTCTGTTGTTCAGCCAACGCTATCGCTCTTAGGTTCTTATGTGGTCAGATCAGTGAAGATGACATCCACTTCTATACTATAAGAGGAAGGATAGGGAGGATGTAGACATAGGTTAGGATGGGAGGATATGTTAGTTAGTATTGTTGAGAGTGGGTATTCCTTGATCTTGAGTTAGTGGTAGTAGGTACCCTTCCACATGCTTTATTGATTAAACTAAATATACACACAAATATACGGATATGAATATTCAAACGGTTAACTATTAAATAACTCAGGATGCTAAGATAATTATATTATATTTATGTGCGTGTTCTACTTGCACGAATGAGTATTATTAGTAAATAGCACTATTCTTAAGCAAGATGATGGTTTCTTATCAAGTACATTTCTAACAAGTGCATGCACTCGCCACACATGCACACATTGCACATGTACACGAGTATCAATATACAAATAAGTAACATGTTGAATAATCGTATAAGTTGTAGTAGGAAAATACGATAATTTTGTATTGATCAAATTCATATAATGGATGTTTAGTTGTTGGATATATTTAAGAATAAGTCAATTAAACTATTAATTAATGGGATGTAAACATGCTAATAAGAAATTGAAAGAAGTGCAGTTAATATGAAGTATTATTGATAAACATTAACTTTAAGGTGTACTGTTTAAGTATTGATTATGATTAATTAAATCATTAATTGTACCTTGAGTATTGATAAAAGTGTACTATATTATTGCTATAGTACTTAGTAATTAAACAAATACATGGTGATATTGTTATTTACCCTTTATTATTATTATTATTATTATTATTATTATTATTATTATTACTACTACTACTACTACTTTGCTAGTATGTTATAATGAAACCACAATAAATTGTCCATTACAAAATTCATAAACAAACTTGTCTAAATGCCATGTTACCAACTTTAATATTATAAAAATGATACATCGAAAACCTTGTAAAAGTATTTTTAGTCTATTGAATGTGCCGAATAAGTTAATATATAATTCATTAAATAAATATATTTGCAAATTAATTAATACGCCGCTTCAAATTTCGAAGAGTCAAGAGAATAACTATTTAATTAGTATTTTATTTAACATATTAAATAAAGGATTAAACTAATAATGGATCCACCATGTCACGAAGATCCTAAATTGAATGATTCAAGAACCATTAAATGATGTACATCCAACCCATTAAATTCAACTTAATTACTCCCAATACCATTGAAATGTTTGAGAAAAAAAGTACAAAAGAAATAATAATTATTTTGAATTAGATTGTAAAACGAACCATCGTAATAAAATTTTTCAGAGGGAAGTGGAGTAAGCAAGAAGGAAAATGAAGGTAGAAAATGGTATACAGGCAGGAGCCTGGGGAGGATTGAAGGGGGTGCTTTTAACGGGGAAGAATATGAATGAAGATTATAAGGATTTTGGATGAGAAGGGAGGCATGCAAAGGAGGGGGTTAACTCGGGAATTTGAGGAGGTGGAAAACTCAAAGGAAGGGGAAATGGATCTAGAACTAAGAGAGTATGCTATTAGGATTATCGGATTGTGGGCTCGGGGGTTAGGAAACCTGTTGGATTCCTAAGACCAGCACGATAAGCTAGTTGGCAGGGTTGTTTGTTAGTTTGGTCAATAATTTTTGGTGAAAGGGAGCTACAAGAGAACGAACAAAAATCCAGGTGTTCTTCAAGCAGTAATTTAATTTTTAATTTTTTTGTATGAAATGAAAACATGTCTTTCTAAATTTTGTTTTATCCTATTAGTATGCCGCACAAATTATTTTTCATTAAAAATGAAACAAAAATTAGTGCACAAAAAATGTTGTAAATATTCCATTCTATTAGAATAAAGGCTTAAGTGAGCCTCATTACATCAAAAGTAGAAATGATAAATTTCTGGTTACATCAAAAGTAGAAATGATAAATATAGTGGATACTCTTGGAGGAGGAGCACTACAAATAACCTAAGTGTAAGAAATATACACTTCAAATTCATTTTATGGTGGTCTTATATTGTTATGCTTAAATTCATCTTGATTAAGATTTAAATAACCTTCAGTTACAAGGTGGTTAAATAAACAATTAACAATTTGTTTTTGTTTTTTCATATTATTAATTTTTTTTGTTTTGTTAGGCCGATAGGCATATATATCTTAAAATTTACAAGGATGAGACAAGTGTAGTGTCCATATTGATTCTATGGGCGTCATCCAAATTTAAACGATAATGAGACAAGTGTAAGGTCTATATTGATTCTATGGACGTTGTCCAATAATTAATAATTAATAATTTAAAAAAAATAAAAATATCTTAATTAACATGGGATAAGTACATTTAGTGATAGTTGTAGAAATTAAAATTAATCTTCAACTATTCGATTATTAGATACAACTATGAGCTTAACTCCGTTGATTATTAGATATAACTATTAGCTTAACTCCAACGATTTTATAACTATTAGCTTAACTTCAACTCTATTCATAATTATATTGGATAACTATTAGCTTAACTATTAGATACAACTATTAGCTTAAATCCAATGATTCTAGAACTATTAACTTAACTTCAACTCTATTCATAGTTATATGGGATACCTATTAGCTTAACTATTAGATACAACTATTAGCTTAACTCCAATGATTCTACAACTATTAACTTAACTTCAACTCTAATCACTTAAGGCTTAGTCCAAGTGCATTTGACATCTAGGAGTCTAGCTAATGTGTAGTAATGTAAGAGTCTAAATCCTAATAAAATTGTTTGAACTCCTTCAAACTCCTACATCTCATAGTTGGGCATCTAGCTAATTTACAGTTACTATTACATGTTTAGGTTTTCCTCAACTTCAACTATTTGATTATTAGATACAACTATTTGATTAGTACATCCAACTATGAGCTTAACTCCATTGATGATTCAACTATTAGCTTAATGTCAACTCCAATCATGACTTTTACTTTAACATCAATTGCGGATTTATTAATTTTTAAATTAACTATTAGATACAACTATGAGTTGAAAAAATTAAATTTCAACTTCAACTATACAACTATGATCTTAATTGTATTGATAATACAACTATTAGCTTAAATTCAACTTCAATCATGATTTTCTACAATTGTTGATATATAAACTTTTAAATTAACTATTAGATATAACTATTAGCTTAACTTCAACTCTAATCACGGTTATGTTGAATAACTATTAGCTTCAATATTGGATACAACATTATCTTAACTCCAATGATTGTACAACTATTATCTTAGCTTCAACTCTTATAGCTTAAGGCTTAGTCTAAGTACATTTGGTATCTAGGAGTCTAGCTAATGTGCAATCATGTAACAATTGAACTCCTAATAAACTCCTACATCTAGCACTTGGTCATTTAGCCAATTACACTAATATGCTTTGATATCTTAGAATTTTTGGGTGGACTTCCATCTGTGATTTTTCATTTATGTACTAGAATGATAGTTAGAAAAATTAAACTTCAACTTCAACTTGGTAATTAAAACTCCAATCATGATTATGTACAACTTTCAATTATTAGATACAACTATTAGATTAACTTCAATGATGATACAACTTTAGCTTAACTTCAACTCCAATCACTACTTTAAATTGAAATGCAATAGTTGATATATTAACTTTTAAATTGACTATTAGTTTAACTTTAGTGATTTTACCACTATTATCTTAACTTCAACTCTAATGATAGTTATATTAGATTAACTATTAGATAACTATTAATAATTCAAATATATATTTTTTTGCCTATTCCAACATATTAATCTTATTAATATGGTTGTTACTAGTTTATTAAATAATAATTGTTTTATGCTTATCTTATAATGCTAACCATCTGTATGAATAATTCATATAAAATTATATATTTTAGCTTTTGTTTAAAGATTATGTCTAAAACTTTATATATAGTTATAGTTATGTACTTTTTAATATTTTTTTTTTCTTTTGTTTATTAAATAATCACCAACAACTTTATAGTTGTTTATATATATATAGCTATATAGTGTACAAACATTCAAAATACAATCATTTGAAACATAACTGTAATTTGAAACATATCTGTAGCGTAGTGAAATGTCGACATAAAAACAATAAAGATTACGATCAGACAGAGCAAGACCATTTAAAATTCACAAAC
>LPNX010891612.1:41394-101128 GCA_001517045.1 Pseudotsuga menziesii | reverse complement strand
TTTACATATCTTCCATTTTCTATGTAATGTTGCAGACACACTAATACAAAGCCTAAGAGGTAGCTATTCATTCTCAATTTGGTACAAATTATGTGGTGAATGTCAGGNTTTACATATCTTCCATTTTCTATGTAATGTTGCAGACACACTAATACAAAGCCTAAGAGGTAGCTATTCATTCTCAATTTGGTACAAATTATGTGGTGAATGTCAGGGATGATTTTAAGGAACCATACTTATTTAAAAGTGTATAAATGTTGGCGAATATTACCAATTCTTAAAACGCCAACTATAAAATGATTGGCGATATTTTTCAAAAAATATTTTAATTTCCAAGGATTTTATATCGTTTATATAATAATTTGGAGATTTTTAGGGTGAAAAAAATTTACCTCCTCAAAATTGGGCGAAACAGGGCTTCAAAAAATGCATAATNTTCCAAGGATTTTATATCGTTTATATAATAATTTGGAGATTTTTAGGGTGAAAAAAATTTACCTCCTCAAAATTGGGCGAAACAGGGCTTCAAAAAATGCAAAATGACGAATCTATTTTGGAAGAAAAACATGGAAAAATAGCCCATTGGGCTAAAATTCGCCCCTAAAATTATCCTTGGTGAATGTTTTATTTTCTTCACATCTTTATGAAGTGTTCATGGAATGTTTAGGTAATTTAAGGCTATTGCCTCTAAATCTTATCTTGATATAATAGCATTAAATTATGTTTAAGCTACTGAATTATATTATTCTTAGTACGCTTTCTGAATTTTCTAGGAAAGAAATATACCATAATAAGTACTTATTTCTTATCACCATCCATTAATAATTCCATTATGTAGTATATATATGGTTATAATAATGTTCATCAATGTCTTTTTTTCTAGTTACATGTAATAGGTAGGTTGGTTACAATTTAAGTAAGAATTGAGAGCATTCAATATTATTCCTCCTACTATTGAAGGCAGGCCCAAAGATAAATAAACTGATGCCATGGAATAATTCTAAAATAAACCTCAGAAAGTCTCAGGGACTAACATATGGGATGAGTCAATTCTTGGTCTCCATGTCAATTATTTTTATATTGGTGAATTCTAGGGTGGTGGTCTTGGCTTGACTTAGGATTGATCAAATGCTAGACATAACCCATTGAGAGGGTTTCTTGGTACTAGATGCTTGCACAACACCCCCCAAGGAGCTTAGCTTGAATATAGGATATGAGCCACTAGTACCATGATATAATCATCGACACATAATATAGTGCAACACAATGCATTTATTATAGTATTTCGTTAAGAGACATCCTCAAATGATGTTAAACAATCTTGTGTCAAGCCATCATCTAGGCAAGTTAGGTTTTCCGATTATAAGTCATGTGTTCTTCATTAATGCTTGCATTATGGACATACTTGTAATGGCGTGAGAGATGATCATATTCATGATAGTTTCTTGGATGGTGTTAGCATGACATAAATTTTATATATTCATTGTTTCTGAATTTAATGTTGCATTTAAGAAATAGTTGGTAGACATAACTTTAAAGTACAACATCACATATATAAAGTCGTATTATAATGTGATAATGTGATATTACAAATTCAAATATCTAAGACAAGATATATGTGATAAAGAATGAATCACTACAACAAATCTTGGAATTAGCGTCCCTTTTTAGTGTAATTTTTTTTTACATTTAGTGGTAAAACTAGACACTAAATGGGACGCGTCATGGAAAAAACTTAAAGCGTCTCAAAAATGATTTTTTTCTTCCTAAATAGCATCCTTTATGGCATCCAAAATGGCGTCTCTTTTTTACTTCTAGAATAGCGTCCAACTTTGCTTCCCAAACAACGTCGAGGTTTGCTTCTAGAATAGCATCCAACTTTGCTTCCTAAACAATGTCGAGGTTTGCTTCCAGAATAGTGTCCAACTTTGCTTCCTAAATAGCGTCGACTTTTTCTTCCTAGCGAGTGTCTGCTTTTGCTTCATAAATGACACCCTCATTAGTGCCATATTTGCATCCTTAATAGCACCATGTTAGCATCCAATATTGTATGCATTTTTGCTACCACTTTAGTATCCCATTTTGCACCTTGTTTTACTTCCAAATATGTGCCAATTTTTGCTTCCAAATTTGCATCAATTTTTGCTTCCTTTTTTGCATCGTGTTTTGATACCAAAATGATGCCAAATATTTCTTCTATTTTTGCATCATATTTTGCTTCCTATGTAGCACCATCTTTTGCATCAAAAGTAACGTCTTATTTTTCTACCATACCAACGCCATGTTTGGCTTCATCATTAGCGCCACGTGTTGTATCCTTTTTAATGCCTAGTTTCCCATCTCTCATGTTTTGGTCACTAATTTAGTCGTTTTTAGTAATTTTATATACAAGTCTTGGACATTTTGTTTTGTCACCTATCTCTTATTTTTTTCTTACTAATTTAGTTGTTTTTAACCAATATTATAGTATCATTAGGGCATGGAGGAATCGAACCACCAACCTCCTACTTATGAGGCAGGCACTCTTCGATTGAGCTAGAACCCTTTAATAATTTGGGAACCTAACTTACAGAGTCCTCTATAATGGTAAAAAAGATTAATACACAACTTTGAGTATCTAATGGTCAAAAAATGATGATAGATTGTATTATCTTCAACATGGGATTGATTAAGTTCCTTGCTTCTCTATATATCATTATCCTATGATTGTAAAGTTTCTAATGATTACAGTACCAACATCTGCAGCTTGTGAGGCAGTAGCATCACCTTTTTCCTGTGATCTTGTGGTATCATGGGCCTAACCTGATTTTGTGTCATCAACTAGTTGAGCCCTCTATAACTAAGAAACAAAATGATCCTCAATTCCTAATTCTATCGTAGTGCCACTCATTCCTCTAAGTTGCTAACTATCATCAACCCAGCTACTCAAATGATTTATTGGTCGCCCACTTCAAAGTGTTCAGTAAATATAATCCAAATGGGACGGATCTGAAGTACTTTCAATATTACTCTATGCTACAATCCTATCATTCTCTGCAATCATAGACACATTACATTATATATGTCCTTAAACTATGAATTCTAAAGTTTGAATAAAGAAAAAACAATTTATAATCTAGCAGATGTTCAACAACCAGAAATTTTAAAAATTACATATTGCTCAATGAAAAACTGATCTAAATGGGGTAGATCAATATGGGTTAGTAGTCAATATGGCTCAGTCACCAAGTGTGAAAACCACATTAGTGATAATGAGCCCCACATACAATAGTAGTCAATATGAATCAGTCACCAAGTGTGAAAACCCCAGCAATGATACTCAGCCCTAAAATTGGTACAACTCTAGCAAGGCAAGATAAATTTAGAAAACATAACTTTCATCTCTTTTAACTTTAACACTTTGATGGTCACTGTTTTAAAGTTGGTCCTTGAGATACACTTCATCAAATGAAATGTATAGAACATAAACAATAATATAGTACAAAAAACAAACTAATGACTAGTAACTAATAAATAACAATGCCGGTTCATATCTGGTTTGAATCAGCCTTATACTCAGACACTTTTAGGATCAAATATTGTCACTAAAAGGACAAGATCAACAATGAAATAGTTGACACACATTGAGAAAGAAAAGGTTAGGAATAAGGTTAGGCACATACAGTAGCAGTCAATATTACTCAGTCACCAAGTGTGAAAACCCCAACAGTGATACCCAAACCTAAACACAGTTATGCACCAGCAGGATCACAACTAGTTCAAGAAGATTAATACAAGTCACAACTGACATCTTAGCAACCCAGCAAGGTCAATTTAGAGTCCTAACAACCCACACGAATCATAGCTCTTTACAAACACCTCATAGATGTCACAACTCAAGTTCAGTGAGCACACACAATGGTCACATCTCAACACAGGTGGCATCCAATGTTGAAATATTGTAACTTCGAAGAATATTCTATATGTATATTTTGTGGTCCCCAATGGTCCTACCGAGAGAACCACTTGTATTATCTTGTACCCCGATGCTTCTAATCGAAAGAAATAATAAGATTCATGAGGTTGTCCCCTCTAATTGTAAAGGTGGGTCATTAGCACCCAAGTGTGGTTACTTGAGCCTACATGTGTAACTCGAGCCCACATGATTAACTCGAGCCTACATGTCAGATGAGTTAATTGAAGTGAACGAATGAATATAAATAGAGATGTAGCTCTCCTCATTTGACACACACTCTCACTTGTGTAGCGCATTAGTGGAGAAGAGAAGTAGCTGGAGAAGGGGGAGGACCAGGATTTGATCTCCTTATTGGTTTTATCTTTTATCTTTTGGGTCATCTATATTAAGGAAAATTTTGTTGGGTTTTTCCCTTTAGGGTTTTCCCAGGATAAATCTTTGTGTTCCTTTTGTATGGTTGTGCTTGTCTATATTTCAGTGATCCTGTTTATATGCTTTGGTTATGAAAATGAAATGAAGTATTAATGTCTTAGCTAAGCATATGAAAATTTAACATGGTATCAGAGCCACCCTGAAAGAAGACATTATGCAGCTACAGAAGTTAGGGATTCTTACTTTCTGGGTCTCTATCTACAATCGATTAGCAAAAGAAGGCTAGACTGACTCTCCATTGAAGGGCGCATCTTTCTATCGAAGCAGAATTCGATTCCGAGCATTTTCAGTTTTGGTGTGGAAAATTAGGGCTTTCCACAGAAGAGGAATTTTTGAGTGAGCCTGGCATAGGATTGTTCCCCTCATCAAAATCGAAGTTCAGAGACCTAAATCAAGAAATTTGGTTGCGTGAAACTCCAGGAAAGTCAAAACCTAGTTTGACCCCGAGCTAGAAAAACCCTAAATACTAAAACTGATAAGTTTTGGTACTTTCTCTATATTCAGATATTGGAGAAGGATCAGGAGCTAAAAATTGTAGAGGACGAAGATACAATCCTGATGTACACTTTGTCCCAAATTCAGTCTCATATTCACTATATTCTGGGAGATATGATCCCTTCAAGTTAGGGTTCCAGCCTCTTCCAGAATTCATCCCTAAACAAGACATCTAGAGAAAATTTCTATAGCTTGGGATACAGAAGTCCAAATGGAATTCTTGAAGATGTTACAAAAATAGCACGGAATTTAATTTCTATTATCCAAATATTAGACTCAGAATATGAACCAGTGACATGTGGCATGCCGTACAACTTCGCTATTCTGAACAGTCCTGTAATAGGTCACCTTGGAAAAAGGATCATAAATCCCAATTGGTGAAACCAATTCTGATGGGAACCTATGATGTTGGATCAGGGACATGCGAGGTTACCTCAGTGCAAAATTTCAGACATAGAGGAGCAGTAACTTCGTAGATATCATAGAAACAGTAACAGGAATTTCTGTAGAAGAAATTGAAAAACTAGGGCTTCCTGTTCCGGAAGCTTCCCTCCACTGTTTTCAGAAAAGGAGTACATTGGACAGCTCCATTTGAAGAGATCTATATTTCTATCCAATCAGATCTAAAGGATTCCAATTTTTGAAAATTAGGGTTTCTTTGACAAACCCTAGATCAGCCAGCTCCGAAAGCAGGACAAACACCTCAAATCGGTAAGATCTAATCTTTTACTATTTGCATTTGAGGTTCTCATTTCAAAGTGATCTATCACATCAGATTGATGATAAGCTTGGTGAAGTTGAAAAATTCCAAGCATGAAAGTATTTGATCTCTCTGAAGAAAATGAATTGGACACCTACATGAGTAGAGAGGTTCTAGTTCTAGAGGGAGATGAGCCTCAAAGCCTTACACAAGAAGAACTTGATCAAGGCCACGAAGATCACTGTTGATTCAATCACGGATCAACTTGTACTAGAAGTGTCTTCCCTAAAGACACCGAATATGTTTGATTCCTTGATCAAGCTATTTGAAGATAAGAATATGGATTTGAGAAAACAGTTGAAGAATGTGAAGATCCAGAATGCATAACATCTTGAAGCAGTAGAAGAAGAAGTAGAGAATGCAGAAGTGGTGATAGCCACCTTGAATGGCCTCCCATGATCATGGGATTCTTTCATGCGAGGAATGTTTGCCAGAAGGAAGTGATTACTTTCAGTTGACTTTGGGAAGAAGAATAAGCTTGTCTCATAAGAAGAGAAGAAGAAATATGGGAGCAAATTGAATATCAAGCTCTCACCATTGAAAGAAGATCCCTCAAGTGATGAGGAATATGAAGAACTCATTTCTTGATGAACCTCTTATCCATCTTATCATTTGGATAAGAAATGATGATTTCATGAATGAAGAAGATGATGAAGGAGAATGATTAAGAAGGAGTCTACCCACAAAACAAACAAAAGATAAGTATTCAATTGTCATTTAATGATATTGTTTTGTTATGCATATTCAGTTGATGTGTTATGCATGATAGATTGTTTGCATTAATGACTGTATACTACTAATATGCATGTGATCGGTAAGTATCTCATGGTGCTATACATCTCTCCATTGCTACTTATCTAGAATGAAACCTCTTTACATGACGTATTGGATTAATGCACAACCTAAATGATGTCATCTAGAAAATTTCCATGATATATGGATGAATGTTGTATTGGCTAAATAGTTGCATGATGCATAAGAATTTGTCGTTATGCATATGTTTTATGAAATAGTTCTAACCATGCAATTGGTGCATTTGAATTGTAGGAATGGTCTTGAACAACTTCCTACAAGAAAACAAGGATGAGACTTGTTCCAAAGAACAAGTGATGACAATTCAATAAACATGAATCTGAAGCTCCCAGGGTTGGAGACACCATGACGAAAGAAAAAGATTCAGACGGTGGTAGATCCACCTCAAAGGATGAACACCACCATGGGTATAAGAGATAACTCAAGATGAAGAAAAAAATGCTATGATCAAAGAATAACAGTTGATCATGGGGCATGATGTATACGATATGATTTCGAGACATAAAGGGAAGTACGTAGTATCTTCCACATGGATCTATAAGAACAAGTGTACAAAGAAAAGCTTCATGATTTGCCTTAGAAATAATAGACTATGACATGAAATACTCTATGGACAAGTATATATCAAGCATAGAGCCACCTGTACAGAATGAAGAGGGAAGATGATACTCCACTTCAGGGGGAGTGACTACAGAAGTTATCTAAGTTCGACATGGTACGACATGATGGACAGCTTCCTGCTGGATCAAGACTTTACCAAGAGTAAAGAGGGTTCCAACCTTCAAGGTTGAATGCAGAAGACTAGGATATGTTGATGACCCGACAAGATGAACTCATGGAATATGTTATGATGAAAGAATCTAGAATGATGTTTGGGATATAGTTCCCAAACTAGAAGGAAAGAGTATAGTATCCTCCAAATGGATATGCAAAATAAAGCATGCAGCTGACGGAAGTATTGAGAAGTATAAAGCAAGATTTGTGGCCAGAGGTTTCTCTCAGAAAGAGGGAATTGATTATGAAGAGACATTTTCCCCAGTAGCATGGTATACTTCAATTAGAGCTACCATGGCACTTGCATACATGATGAAGTGGGACTTACACCAGTTGGATGTGAAAACAACTTTTCTAAATGGTGTGATCAAAGAAGAAGTATACATAGAATAGCCACAAGGATTTGAAGTTGAAGATAGACATACTCACATATGCAAGTTGAATAAGGCATTATATGGTCTTAAACAAGCTCCTCGAGCTTGGTATGAAAGAATAGATGGTTTCTTATCGAGCATGGGCTTTACCAAAAGTAAAGCTGATCCTAACCTTTATCTCAAGGTTGTAGAAGATGAACTTGTCATCCTCTTATTATATGTGGATGACTTATCCTTGACAGGAAATGAGAAAGAGGTCATGGAAAGCAAGAAGAAACCAGCAGAAGAATTTGAGATGAAAGACCTTGGGTTAATGCATTATTTCCTAGGTCTGGAAGTATTGAAAAGTTCAGAAGAAATATTTCTCAACCAGGGAAAGTATGCGGTAGAGATATTGAAGAGATTCAATATGTTGGAATGGAAAGCCATGGCCACACCCATGGACTCCAACCTGAAGTTGTTAGCTGATGACCCATCAGAATTAGTGGATGTGACTCACTACAGACAGATCGTTGGGTCATTGATGTATTTAACAAATACCAGACTAGACATTTGTTTTGCTGTGAACACCTTAAGTCAATTTCTTGTTCAACCAAGATGGGTTCACTTAGTAGCTGCAAAACATGTGATGAGATATCTGAAAGGGACTATAGACTTTGGTCTATACTATGATGGTAGCCATGAGTACAGATTGTATGGATACATAGATGCATATTGGGGATGGAAATATATCAGATAGAAAAAGTAATTCAGGTGGATGTTATAGTCTGGGATTTGCTATGATTTCATGGTTTAGTAGAAAGCAGTCTAGTGTTGCTCTAAGCATAGCTGAAGCAGAATATATACCAGCTTGCTCTGCTAGTTGTGAAGCCATATGGATTCAAAAGCTGATGTCAGGATTATTCAACCTAGAGTTGGACACTACCGTGATTCTATGTGATAATCAAAGTTGTATATAGATGACAGAGAACCCAGTATTCCATGATAGATCGAAGCACATAGAAATCCGGTCTTTCTACAAACTAGTGTAGCTGCAGATGATGGTGATTTAGTATTTCGATACTGAATATAGAGATGATGATGTTTCATTATTCCCATACTGAAGATATAGATGATGATGATTTCACTATTCCCATACTTAAGATATAGATGATGTTTCAGTATTTACATACTGTAGATGCAGATGATGGTGATTCCGTATTTCTATACTAAATATAGAGATGATGATGCTTTTAGTATTCACATACTGGAGATATAGATGGTGATTGTTCAGTATTCACATACTGAAGATGTAGATGATGATGTACTGACGAAGCCTCTATCTCGAGTAAAGTTTGAACACTTTCAAGACAAGCTTGGTGTTGTTCAAAAAGACCTTCCTCGAAAGGGGGAGTAGTGATGTTGGAGTGGGATTGTATCATCCCTGGGCACTTGCCCTAAAGTGATCCAGAGAATTTGGTCCTCGACAATGAAGAGGGATTGTATCATCCTGGGACATCTGTCCAGAATATATTTGGTGACTTCAGTCCTCGAGAATGTAGTGGGATTGCATCATCCTTGAACTTCGGTTCAGAATGGTATACGGAGGCTTCAGTCCCTGAGAATGTGGCAGGATTGTATCATCCTTGTTCATAACGGATCCAGTGAACTTTGGTCATCGAGAAGGTGACAGGATTGTACCATATTTGGAATTTGGTTCAGAACAGATCCGCTGAACTTCAATCATCGAGAAGGTGGTAGGATTATATCATCCTTGGACTTGGGTTCAGAACGGATCCGGTGAACTTCGATCATCGAGAAGGTGGCAGGATTGTATCATCCTTGGACTTCGGTTTAGAACGGATCCAGTGAAATTTGGTCATAGAGAAGGTTGTAGGATTGTATCATCCTTGAACTTCGGTTCAGAATGGATCCGGTGACTTTGGTACTCAAGAACGTGTGTTGATCCCGTAATTCCTAGAGGAAGGATTGTCTGAGTTCCACATATGTGTTGATCCCATAATTCCGAAAGGAATGATCGTTAGTAACTCTGTAAAGACCTAAATTTCATAATTCCAAAAGGATGGATCATTGACTTGATCCCATAATTCCAATAGGAAGGATTGTCTGAGTTCCACAGATGTGTTGATCCCGTAATTCCAATAGGAAGGATTTTCTGAGTTACACAAATGTGTTGATCCCATAATTCCGAAAGGAAGTATCGTTAGTAACTCCGTAAAGACCTAAATCCCATAATTCCGAAAGGAAGGATCACTAGTAACTCGGTAAATACCTAAATCCCGTAATTCCGAAAGGAAGGATCGTTGGTAGCTTTGTAAAGACTTGATCCCGTAATTTCAACAGGAAGGATTGTTTGAGTCCCATAGATGTGTTGATCCCTTAATTCCAATAGGAAGGATTGTCTGAGTTCCACAAATGTGTTGATCCCATAATTCCGAAAGGAAGGATCATTAGTAACTCCATAAAGACCTAAATCCCATAATTCTGAAAGGAAGGATCATTAGTAGCTCCATAAAGACTTGATCCCGTAATTTTGAAAGGAATGATCATCTGAGCTCCACAGATGTGTTGACCTCGTAATTCTAAAAGGAAGGATCATTAGTAACTCCGTAAAGACATAAATCCCGTAATTTCGACAAGAAGGATCATTTGAGTACCACAGACATGTTGATCCCATAATTCCGAAAGGAAGGATCATGTTGATGATGATGATGTTGATGTTTTGATGATGTTGATGTCTTGATGATGATGATGTTGATGCTTTGATGATGTTGATGTTTTGATAATAATGATGTTTTGATGATGATGATGTTTCTAATCAAAAGATCAGAGTATGATGATGATGTTGTTGTTGATCGAAAGGCCAAAGTGTTGAAGATGATGTTGCTGATCGAAAGGTCAAAATGTTGAAGATGATGTTGTTAATCAAAAGGTCAAAGTGTTGAAGATGATGTTGCTGATCGAAAGGTCAAAATGATGTTGCTGATTGAAAGGTCAAAGTGCTAAAGATGATGTTGCTGATCAAAAGGTCGAAGTGCTGACGATGATGCTGCTGATCGAAAGGTCAAAGTGCTAAAGATGTTGCTGATCGAAGCAGTCAAAGTATTAATGATGATTAAGACTGAATATTGAAGATGAAGACTACATAATGTTGAAAATCTTCCAATGATTTATAGATGTGTTACCCTGATGATGCTGATGATGTCCTCTATCTCTCTCCTACTATTGTTGTTGTTGATGTTGTTGTAGAGTACCCTTCTCGTTAAGGGGGAGTGTTGAAATATTGTAACTTCGAAGAATATTCTATATGTATATTTTGTGGTCCCCGATGCTCCTACCGGGAGAACCACTTGGATTATCTTGTACCCCGATGCTTCTAATCGGAAGAACTAATAAGAGTCATGAGGTTGTCCCCTCTATTTGTAAAGGTGGGTCATTAGCACCCCAGTGTGGTTACTTGAGCCTACATGTGCAACTCGAGCCTACATGATTAAATCGAGCCTACATGTTAGATGATTTAATTGAAGTGAATGGATGAATATAAATAGAGGTGTAGCTCTCCTCATTTGACACACACTCTCACTTGTGTAGCGCATTAGTGGAGAAGAGAAGTAGCTGGAGAAGGAGGAGGATTAGGATTTGATATCCTTGTTGGTTTTATCTTTTATATTTTGGTGCATCTATATTGAGGAAGATTTTGCTGGGTTTTTCCCTTTAGGGTTTTCCCAGGATAAATCTTTGTGTTCCTTTTGTATGGTTATGCTTGTTTATCTTTCAGTGATCCTATTTATATGCTTTTGTTATGAAAATGAAATGAAGTACCGATGTCTTAGCTAAGCATATGAAAAGTTAACATCCAAGAGTCATAGCTCAAGTCTGAACAACCCCAAGTCCCAAGGGTCATGATCCGCTCTAACAAACAACAGAAGGGTCACATCCTAAGTCTGGGCAAGCAACAGTGATCACGACCCAATCTAAGAAGTCACAAAAAAGTCACGACGGGTTTAAGAGGGCTCAAAAAAGTCAGCAATAGTCACGACCTATTAGAGAAAGCATCAACATTCTATGGTTCAGTTAAGGTAAGGTAAAACAGTCATGGCCTACCCAAGAAGGGTTTTACCTAGTCATGACCCAACTCAAGAAGGGTTCCACACAGTCATGGCCCAACTAGCAACTCAATCATAGTTAAAATCTAAGGGGCTTATATCAGTCACGTCCCAACGCTAAGGGGATTCTATTAGTCACAACCCTTAACAGAAAGGTGTCTATTAGTCATGGCCTCCCCAAGAAGGGCTTCTATCAGAATTAGCATCCTACAAAAGATTATGCCCATCTCAAGGAACATCAACACACATCAAGGAAACCCTTAACAAGATGAGAAGATTGACATGACTTATTCATAACAGCAACAACTTGAACAAGAAGACGAAAACGCTAGCAGGATGAGAGGAGAGGTGGTGGCAGCTCATAGATAGAAACAAAACCCTAGACGTCAATCTATTAGCATCAGCAAATCCTAGACAGGTGAAAGATCATACCTTCAAATTTCTCTTGTGAACTCAGTCTCTAAAATGAAATTCAAGACTTGAATTTATAATCTTAACAAGCCTTCTAGAAAGATTAATCCACAAACCCCTATCTTTTAGGGTTGTTACCAAACATAACATAAAATAATGTTAAGTTGACTTAGGATAGGGTACTAACAGTTAAGTGGTCATATAAAATAAAATAAATACGGTTAATTCATCATACCAAAGGTTCTCATGGTACCACATACAACAAGGGTGTTAGGACCAAAAGGACCATAAGTCTACTAGCGTCAAAACAAGGTGGTAAGGAAACCACCATACCCATAAGACCAAGGTGTACAATAAAGGTGGTGAAACAACCCCTTTTACCTACATGACTGACAAGACCAATGACATCAATCTTTTCTCTCTCAAGGTATATTGTCATGTGTGTTCCATACAATTTTATCATCACTGTATAAGGATAATTCACGACAACATGTATCATGACTTCTCAAATACACATTATATTAGGTCTATGTAGTGAAAGGGTGTTTTTTGATATATTTCTATCTCATAAATTGCGGCCATGAGCTTGTACCTATGCACTATCTTTAACATGTATTGACACTTGCTTGTCTACATCCCTGTTTGGATTCAGAATACGAAAAGAAAGCTTTTGGTCTAGTTTATCTGGAGTGGGATGTAGGAAAAAAATGTCATTCTCTTACTAAGGTGAGAAAGAAAATAAAAACCAAATATGTTTTGAGGATGGATACTAAAAAAAATCAGATATACTAGCAGCCCATTGCATTTGGAGACCTTGCACAGGTACACGTTCCTTGATCGAGAACTTGTGGATAGCGTTCCCAAGTTATGAGATAAAAATATATCTAAAAACACACTTCAAACTGTATAGACCTCCTATAATGTGTATTTGCTTCAAACTGGGATAAATAACTTCGACAATATTTACCAATTTCACAAAACTCAAGAGAAAGATCCATCATATATATAATGAAAGTACTACATATTTAAAAGCCATTCACCACAATAATATTTGGCAAAATAAGGTCTGATATAATTTATCTCACAGCTGGAATCTTCACAAAAATGATAACTGCTTATAGAGAATACATAGACCACTAGTTGGTGAAAGAGTGAACACTTGGTATTGGCTGGTAACTATAGTATGGGGAGGAAAACACCCTTTCATTGTACAAACATCCTATAATGTGTATTTTCTTCAGACTATTTGTCTGAAATAAAGAACTTCAACAATTCTTACCAATTATCAAGAGTAATATCCTCCATATATATACTGAAAGCACTGTAGATTTAAACTACATTCACCACAATAATATTTGGAAAAATAAAACCTAATATAACTTATTTCAGAGCTAGAATATTTACAAAAATGATAACCACTTACAGAGAAAACATGGATCACTGGTTGGTGAAAGAGTGAGCATTGGGTATTGGTTGGTAACTATAGTATGGCAAGGAAAAACACCCATTCACTATACATGCCTCATATAATGTGTATTTGCTTCAAACTCGGATAAATAACTTCAACAATGTTTACCAATTTCACAAACCTCAAGAGAAAGATCCACCATATAAATAATGAAAGTATTGCATATTTAAAATACATTCACCACAATAATATTTGGAAAAATAAGGTCTGATATAATTTATCTCAGAGTTGGAATCTTCACAAAAATGATAGCCAGTTACAAAGAATAAGTGAATCACTAGTTGGTGAAAGAGTGAACACTTGGGATTGTGTGGTAACTATAGCATTGCAAGGAAAGGCATCCTTTCACTATACATATCTCCTATAATGTGTAATTGCATCATACTATTTGTTTGGGATAATTAACTTCAACAATGCCTACCAATTTCACAAACCTTAAGAACAAGATGTGTTCGTCTAGTATTCAACTATTTCCTGTGGAAGAAATTAAAAAAAAAAAGAGGATTGTGGAAGAACCTTTTCCAATAAAGTGGGTTGAGTGGGTGGATTGATATTAAAAAGAAGAAAGAAAAAAATATATTGTAGAACCTTTCCAATGGGGTGGGTTGATTTAAAAAAGAAAGAAAGAAAAAAAGAGAAGGATCGAGGATTATTTTTTATAAGGGCAGAAATGAAATATCCATTAATTCTACAAATGCAATATGCACATGTTGCATGTAATTTCCATAACATTTCTAGATCCATAACTTGGATCTGCTTGTATTGTTCATCTTTCTCCCCGAGGGGCTTCCCACCTTGGAGCCTACCAATTATCTCTGCATGATTTAGTTCATTTTCATTTTTTCTTTCTGCATATTATTTATTACAGGAGATGCTTTAGAGCTCCCACTTTGTATTGACATCATTGTAACCAACAGTCTATTTGACCTACTTTAGTGCTCACTTGTCGAACATTAATAAAATTATCTTATCTTATCTACAACAATTACTCCTTTCGTATTACAACACTACACAACTTGGGTGCAATTTTCTCTAATACAAAATCTAATTGTTCTTGTGAAGAAAAATAAACACAAAATGAACGAAAATATAATTTGCAACTAGAAGTTTGTCATTTTAAAATACATTTCACTACACCATGTGTATATCATTCCATGCAATGCATGTTGGTACATGGAAATTTATATTAAGTATCAACCATAAGTTTTAAACCAAACATAAAGGTATTCAACAAACCAATGTTGCAGAGCGCAAAGTGAAGCAAGGATCGAAAGCTGCAAATCCATGAGCACACCTACCCAAAAAATCCCAAGGGTATTCCATATATAATATATGTTATATTTATTATAATGCATGCCCAATGCCAATATAGTAGCATAAAATATAAAAGCATAGATTAGAGTGTTACTTGTAAATAAATACTACATTATTGAAAGGTTAGAAATGTCATCCATAGTAGATAACATTAACCATTCAGTACACAAATAACATTATATGAAAACTAAGGAAACTCTTAATGGCCATGATCTTTTTATATTTGTTTGGCCCATGGCAGCTTGTGTTAACCACCATGATCAGCCCCATGTGATGGGCACAATCAAGACTGAATAGTTAGCTCCCTTATATAAGCATTGTGAAATAAGGGGAAAATTGTATTCCTTATATGAGCATTGTAATGAAAGATCTTCTTTATACAGTACTGGTGCTGAAAGGACCTTGAGGAGACAAACATATGAGATTCTCCTTCTCAGTAGTTTGTTGGATCAATAATTTGATTGATGGATGAATGAGGACTTGGTGTTAGATTGTACCTCGAACAATCTTCAGCGGGACTGGGCAGTGGGACACACTAGTGAATAGATCTGGGCACTTTAAAAGGACAGTGAGAATACATTTATTCTTCAGCACTTGGGCACATTAATTATGAGGGAGTAATCAGTGTTATAAGAGTGTATTTATCTTCTATCTTTAGTAATCTATTCATAGCAGCTTGCATGTCGTTTCTCAGTTAAGTAAAAGAGGACACATGGAATTACATGTGTTAGAATACTAAGCAATTTTCTAATTTCTAGCTTAAGTCTAAATTTAGTTAGGCACATGCAGTCTAGTAGGTAGGGTGCATGCTTGAATGCCTCATACCATCTTCATTTGACGTGATATTGTGCATGTACCTACTCTTCTTCTTAGTGTATAACACAGAGGGAAAGGGTATAGGTTTATCCATTCATTTTGGAGAAACAAATAGTGAATTAGTTTCCTGTGGTTTTCCTGTAGCAGATTTCAGATCGGACAATACAAAAGCAGTAAAATATTTTGACAGTCCATCTACTAAGATTTTTTTGTCTTTTAAGAGTGAGTAAAAATGATGTGATTTAGGAGTCAGGACAGACCTGTTAGTTTTCGTTATAATTTTTCTGTAGTATGTTTTTGTAAATTTAATCATTATTAGAAGAAAATGATTTGAATGGATTTAAGGTTTCAAATATCTAGTAGTTTATCAATTCTTTTAGTACAAAGTCTACTGACCATGGTTTAAAATTTTTATCATGGTACTAGAGCACAGTTTCTGAAATTTCCCAGATTCCATATATGGAGAGGAACACACTATCTAGAGTAGAGAAGTTCAGAGGATTGCAGTGGGAAGTATGTCCAAGCTTCAGTGATCGAAGTACAATTGTATAGTGATTGGAACGTGGACCTCAGAAGGTTTTTGGGGTATGAAATCCTATTTTTGATGCAGCGAGAAAGCAGTGGAAATAATGGCCATTCCCAGCATGTAAGCGTCACTTGTTGGAGTGAGCCTCTTCAACTTTGTGCTGTGGAAATTGAGATTGTAAAACCTCCCAAAAATGGTAGACTTGTGGTACCTTGTAGAGAATATGGTTTCACCACATACAAACCCAAATATCTGGCAAAACACAACAAGGTAGTAATTGCAAAGCGAATCCTATTGGATTTAGTGAAGGATCACTTGATCCCTTGTATAGTCAGGGAAAACACAACCAAAGACATGTATGATGCCTTGGAAACATTGTCCAGAGTGCAAATATATCTAATAAGATGCTCTTGAAGAACAAGCTCACCTCTTCCCATACAAGCAAAACATTAGCAAGAAATCTCATTAAAAATCAAAGATGAAAGAAGAGACTGCAACAGTTGGAAACACATTTGAGGATAATGAGCTAGTTTGGGTTTCTATGAATGGTTTAGTCCATTGGAGAACAACCTTGTCCAAGTAATCAATGGTTGTGAACATTTTATTTAATTTAAGCAGTAATCAAATTCTTTTATTGGAGAGGAGATGAGACTACAAAAAGTTTCCATCAGTTATGAGGATGTTTCATACTTAGCCCTCACTGAGAAGGTGATGGATGGAGGAAAGAATGAATCCGAGGAGGGTTATAAGAAGAAAGAATATTCAAGGTCCCCTAGCTAGTAGAATAAGGATTCGAGCCATACCAAGATCTTCAACTGCAACAAGCATGGCCATTATGCTTCTCGATGACCTAAGAAGAAGATGGGTAAGCAAGGGTAAAATGCTCGTTTGGATTTTCCTAAATAAAAACATAAAATTACCTGATGAAATACAAAATAGGTCCTTAGAACTTATTAAACTATCATTCAATAAGGAAGGTTAACAATAAATCCATGTTTCTTTCCAATAAAAATAACCAGAACAGTCCTTTAGCATTAATTCTCAAAAGACGCACGAGCATCAAGGATCTCTTAGCTTCCAGTCATCAAAGTAATGGAAAATGAAAACAAATGAAGGTTTATATTAAGAAAATTGGGGAAGACTTCAAATTTTTTGCAGGGCATTTTCAACCTATAGACTAGTCAGGAAATAATAGGATGCAAGATGGTTGTGATCACCATACTACTAAAATGATCAAAACAATTTTGTTGTAATATAGTTAGACCCTACAGAAAGAAGTCAAATATGAATTAATATTTGTGCCTACTTATTGGTTGTGGTCTTTGTGGATGAGGCTATGGTCTTTGTGGTCCTACCACATAAAAAATCCCATTGTAATCAAGAGAAAAGAAGGTGAAGAACAAATTTTTGCCGTACCTTTTGTAGTACCAAAAGGGGAAAACAAAGAAGAATATCTACAAGAAAATTAGACAAATGCTACACTTAGGGGGTTATCTTCACAAATTAATTCTGCTAGATATGCTACAACCCCACAGATTGAGTATATTAAAGGTCTGATAAAGATGTCATAGGAGAATATCATCAATAACATTCAATACTAGATCAAATCCATACTCATGATAGAGATGTAGAAGAAGACCTTAAACAAGTAATGATAGAGATCAAGAAAGTCCTGACCATCACTGGTAAAATCAATAAAAGGACTAAAAATATTTGGGTAAAGAAAAACCCAAGGAAAAATTAGATATATCTAGACTACCTCTAAATTTCAGATCTCAAGAAATGTTTTTTCGGCTCCTTCCATTAGAACAATAGCCAAAAAAGAAAGAAAGAATAGGAGCAAGGTTGAGATTGGACGAGAGACAAATTCACCCCAAGAAGCTTGGGCAATGGCAGTCTAATCAATTGTTCCCACCGCTGAGGATAAAAATTCCCAAGTAAGAAAACCCATGAAAGGAATCCATACTATATGCACAGACCTCCAGCTCCAGATCTGGAAGATGGAATGAATATTAACCAAATGCCATGGTCACCAGAAGTTCTATAATGGAAATTGAATGGATCTAGTACTCAGAATATAGAACAGATGATACACATAATGTTTACTGTCTATAGAGATTATGTAGCCAATGGAAAAGATCCTACTTCTTGTAGAATGATAATACCAACGTTTACAGGAGCCCTGCAAAAATGGTGGCAAAGAACAATGACAATGGAAACATGGAACAAATGGGAACAAACAAAAACAAAAAATGCAGAGGGACTTGAAGAGTCTAACCTAATAGGTTGCATGAATGCAGAAATAATAAAATACTGGGGAGGAATAACATAAAATATGAAAGCTAAAAACACCCAATTCCTGTTAAATATGAAAATCCTCCTAGATTTTGAACTGTTTCACCGAGATTGGGTAATCAAAATACAAGATTTAGAAAATGGTGATAGCGAAGTTTGGAAGAAAAACACATTTCTGATGTTGCCAAAAACATTCCAAAGATTTTTCACTAGTGCTTTAAGCAAACAATCCTTGACAGAGTATAGTTGGGATGAATACTATGACATCATACTTAGCTGTATAGGAGATATATGCATGAGGAGGACAACCACCAAAGTTACTCAAGAATATGTTTGAAGAAAAGCAGGAGTATGCATACAATACAAAATGCAAGAACCAGACTACCGCCAAAGAAAATAGAGAACAAAAGGCTAGAAAAAAGGAAAAATTGAAATACTACAAGTATGTATATCCTAAGAGATACAGGAAATACAAGAAGAAAAAGGAATTAGAAAGGTACCATATAAAAAGGAGGAAACCCAGAAAATATGGAAAATGGTATTCCTCAAAGACTAGTAAGAGTAATTACTAGTATGAAAAACAAGGACGAGTTTGGAGGAAAGTTAAGATGGAAGTATTCTCCAAACCCAAAATGCTACAAATGTGGCACACTTGGCCATTATGCAAATAAATGCCCAAACCCAGCAAATCTAAGAGAACAAACCAGTTTCTCTAGAGTAAAGAAGGTACATATCTCCCCAAAAGAGATGATTAAAAATTATAAATGTGCATTGTGCGGAAAGAAGGGACACAGAGAAACCCAGTGCCCAGAAAGCAAAGCCTATGGAGATACATACAATGCAGAAAAATATTCTTCATAAAAAAAAGTAAATTGCAATTATTCTTTATCATAAGAAAGCACATATTTTGATCAAATACTGAAAGCTGGTGAGGACCATCAATGTAAATGCTCTGATTCAGAAGATTGCCATTGCTCAATCCTAGAAGAAAATTTCAGTAGCAATCCCAATGAAGATGATGATAATGTTTATGCTACATATCTTGCAAGGGCAAGAATATAAGGCCTCCACTTCCTAATGCAATATGATAAGGACCAACAATCAGGCCTCAATGATGATGAGACAAATAGAATAAATGGAAGAAGGCCAACCCAAAGAAACAATGAAGAAATCCTTTGCAGAAGCATTCCTACAAAAGATAAAAGAGAAAGAAAACCAACAATCAAGGGCTAGTAGTAGATCAAGGAAGTTCGATTTTCATGCAAAATCAAATTGGAATCTATTTGCAACAACTCTCCCTTCTTATGAAATAAATACTATGCCATTGCTAGAGACAAACCAAAAAAAGTGGTAACACTACATGACCTAGCAAGAGAACAAAACAATTTGAAAAAGAAGATCAAGGAACTCTAAACCACAATAGAAAAGCTCGAAAGCTAAATAGGATCCAGAAAGCTCAAATTCAAGCCTCCAAATTGAGGAAGAAGAAACAGAGGAGCAAGAGTTGAGAGATTAAGGGTCAAAATTCAATGACATAAGAGGCCCTAAACTTTATGATTTTCATGCTTTCAGAGTAAATGCAATTGTGTGCCAAAGATATACTGTCTCTCTCGGAATCAGGATTGAAAATGAAGATTTTATCTTTCCCACCCTGATAGATTCTGGACCAAACATTAATATGATATATATAGATAAGGTTCCTGCCAAACTTGGTCATCCCACTCGCCATATTATTCATGCAGTAGGATCTTCATCTATGGTAATGTTTGAGATTCCAATAGCTCAAGTCTGTATGAACCAAGACAAATTGGACGTAAATTTCTATCTGATGAAGTTGAATTCATATTGCATAGTGTGAGAACAGATCGGATGGTAAAGATATTACTCCATAATGAAATTGCTGCAAAAAGAAAAACAGATCCTGACAATAAAAGATCAAACCAGGACTATAAATATTATAGAGAAATTAAAACAGAAAAGGTGGAAGGATATCAAAGCTCAGACAAAATAAATATATTACAAGGGAAAGGTTTGTGCTGCTACTCCAAAAGAATTTTGGAGCAGGAAAAACAATACAATCTCTTTGCCATTAAAACCAGATTTCAAAGGATCTGCAGGACACTCAAATGCTATCCCCATGAATAAAGAGATGCATCTTCATTGCAAAAAATAAATTCAAAAACTTGGGTGTTTTAGCTATTCTTAATTACTTTACAAGTTG
The DNA here is from genome assembly GCA_001517045.1 of Pseudotsuga menziesii. Lineage (NCBI taxonomy): Eukaryota > Viridiplantae > Streptophyta > Pinopsida > Pinales > Pinaceae > Pseudotsuga > Pseudotsuga menziesii. The sequence goes on along the minus strand of LPNX010891612.1, from coordinate 80,368 downwards.
CCATGCAAGGAACTCTTTTGTGTGTATATAATATACACACACACTTATGGGTGTCTTATTTATTCTTAATTCCTTCACAAGTTTCCATGCAAGGCACCCTTTTGTAATATGGAGCGTTTCCCCTCAATTAAATAAATAGTTTTTGTCACATAACATTTTCCCTGTATAATTTATTTTATAAATTTATTTTGTATTCTTCAGTATTCTTTGCCTATGAAGTACTGATTAGGATCAAGAATACCAATTTTTTTATCTACCAATATGCATCATAAATCCATATTCGAAACTAACAGAAAAGAAGAACAGAACACATAATATGTGCAGGATCATATCTGTTAAAATAGGGATTAATCAGAACTTGACAGGGTTGAAACTTCTTAGCACTAGGTCAGGTGCCAATAGCTCCCCTTTAGTCCAAAGGTGTCACAGTTGTCTTGCAAATATATGCAACTTACAAATTTGGAACAGTCAGATGCATATGTTAATGGAGAAAAAATCCTAGTTGCATTAGATCCTATAATTTGAGGATGGGAATGGACAATTATCCAAATTACTAATTGTGAATCCGTTCCAAAGAGACATGAAACAAAATCTACAAACATTGAAAAGATCCATTCATGAAATTTCCTCAAAGACTTCCAATTTCACGTGAAACAATATTTAATCAAATCAGTTTCAAGTAAAAGGAAGAAAACAAAGACTGTAAGATTGAAGAAATAATATTTCTTGATTAAAAAACAATGAATAATTGTAAGAATGACTACGGTTAAATTTTCCTTGTGGGTGTATGTGGGGTAGTGTGGGTTTATTTGTAAAATTAATCAAACTGGCACCGACTGGAAGAGGATGGGATTGGGATAACATACCTTGTACACTGTATACACCTTGTCATGAAAGTATTGATGAGAGTGATGAGGTTCTTATCCAACCCAAACCTCTTTCTTTCAATGAAACGCCCACGATCTGATCTGAAAGCCATAGACTGATCCTGTAGATTGAAATCCCTCCTTGGTCATAGATTAGGAAATCCTGCGGATGATTCATCAAAAGAAACTCCATCACCCCTTCCCTTTCCTTCTTCGCCATTGGGGTATCAGTATTTATTTTCAATCCTGTCAATTAAACCCTAAAATCATCATCCTTCCGATTCAAACCTTCAAGAAGTAGTTAACAACTTCAGTATTGGTGGAAACCATAGTGAAAAGAGCAAAGGTGTTTAATTACTAGGAAGCGTAGGCATAACACAAGATTCCATGGGCTTGGGACTCTTCTCGACCTAGATGAGACACATGGGGCAATTTATAATGATGGATAGGCAGGAATGATAGTAGAATTGAGATATATTGACCCCCGCTAACTCACTGGCCTGGAGCATGGTCATTCCCTGGAGAATCTTGACCGGGTGGAAATCCACCATTACTCAAAATATTCCTCCGGCTTGGGGACCTCCAACCACGCTCCTCCCACCAACGTTCTCTTCTCTGCGCTCACTTATGTTTCCCTCACTGGAGATGAGGATATTTCCCACCTCCATCCCTCACCATTGAGTCCCAAGCCCTCTTGCTACTGCTGCACGGCCCATAAGCGCCCCATGAGAAATTTTGATCTCCTCACTATTTGAAATGAGAGCATTCCAATCCCCTTGACCATTCCAAAATTTGGTTAGGGTTTTGTGGCTCAATGTAAAGGGTTGCTAATCTTTCTCTCACATACAAACTTCCTCAAATTTACTTTCTCACTCACAATGTTGCTTTTTTATTTTTTATAATTGTGAATGAGTCATACGTGAAGTATAGTTTGGGTGTTAAGAGCTATTATTGTCATTAAATTTAAATGGTGGAAAGTGTGACTTTGGATTTAAGTTCTATGGTATATATTAGGTTTTGAGTTGGAAAGAATTAATTATGTGTTATATGTGCAATGAAATGCGAAGGGTTAAATAAAGTAAAATATGTAATGTTAGAATGTGTAAACATACATATTTGTGAAGCGTTTGTTTGCAGGAGTTTTTTTTTCATTAAGTTTTTTTTGGGATATATTTACAATGTGAATACTTTATAAAATAGATGTCAGTGGTTTTTTTATGGAGTAAATGATAAATAAATAATACTTGCTTTATGGATGCATTATTGGTTTATATTTAATTGTATGTATGTTTGTTTGTGGTCTTATTTCATTTCAATGCTATTTTTCTTTTGTAGAGATGAAAATTCTTCACAAGTGAGTATGTATAGTAGGTTCTACCTTTAGGTTACATGTACACTTAATTGGGTGTTTTTATCCATTTTGGAAGGTGAATTTCTTTATTACCAAAATATTTAGAAAATGACACTAATACATTTTGGTAAATGGACACCTATCTTTTTTTATGAATGGTGAGCCTAAAAATAACTAGTCTCTCTTTCTCGAACTTGAATGAATCATGATGCATTTTGTAATCTCGATAACTACTCAAAATATACATCAATATTAATATCCATGTCATACAAACCCCACACAAAGTTTAAAATTAGATCATTGTCACAATAGTCGCTCAGTTGTATCTAGAGCACAATACATAAAAATTATAATGCTTATTATGTGAAGGGCTTCGATGGGTTCAAAATAGGGTTACCTCAGTCACTCAAAGTTGTAGCTAGAGCACAACGCATCAAAATTCTAATGCTTATTGTGTGAAGGCCTTTGATGGGTTCAAAATAGGGTTACCTAGGTCACTCAAAGTTGTAGCTATAGCAATTCTAAACTAATGTACTTACCATCAAGATCAACAATTCTTGACATCTGGAGCACATCAGAATTTGACAAATCTGCATTTGTAGGTGAAACTGCTAGAATGATGCATGTTTCATACTTGATATATGACAAAATCATTGTTCTAATTCGAGATTCAATGTCAGAAGGTTGATCTCCCATTGGAACCTTATTTATACCAGGAAATTGCACTAGAGTTATATTAAGAACATTTGGAGAAAATATTTTCAACCGAATTTGCTTATCCGAGACACCTTTGTTTACTCCAACTTCCCTCTCTATTTCTTCCTGCACTATTTGGGCACAAAAAAAACTTATAATTTCAAAATAAAAAGACACCATTATTCCACCATCATATCAGTGGCATTTACACAATCATATGCATATACAAAGAAAAATACATGAGCATAAAAAGATTAACCTTTTTTCTAAAATGATAGACCTAAAGGATCTAACTGAAATCTACACGGAGCCCATGTAGAAGCTTCACAGTATTTGTGTACAAGAACATGGATACCTTCTAAAAAAACACCAGAGTGTTCAAAAATAAATTATGGATAGCCAAAGAATGCTAAAAAAGGTAAGCACGATGACATGGCAGCAAAAGTTGGGAAGCCAAGTTTCTCTATTGATAGTGGATTGTGGAAAGCAATTTTGGCCATTGATACAGTAATCAATATGTGAAGCACGTAATGGAAGGTCGTGGTGGCCATCAAATCAGCCCAGTAAGAATGGAACCAGTTATTGTTAATGAGAGCAATCCAAAATTCGGTTCTGAGGATTCACTGTATTCTCATCTAACGAGAACCATTTCTATATTGTCCTCCTACATGAGTTTGTATGTCAAGGATATCATTACCAGAAGATGGAGACCTTTTTAAAGAAAATGGAGTGTTCACAATCAAATTCTATACATCCTCAAGATTTTGAATAACCCATCAATGTCCAAAACATTTGGGGACAACTCAGTGAGAGAAAATGTTGGAAAGTAGCCTCTAAAATTCAATATTTAAACAAAAATTATTCAAATGAAAGCGAAAAATTAGCATGGAGCCATATTAACCTTGAAACATTTAAGCAGCAACAGATTTTCTCATGGGTTTGTTTTACCCTCTTGGTGTTTAATAGATATGGCTGGAGATAAGATGGATCCATGTTGGTAAAATCCAACTCTGGTACTGAAAGTTGATCATGGAAACTAGAAATTTTTTAAATTTGTAAATATAGTAATATTTGGGCTAAGGCGTGTAATATTTTTCCTAGCACAAAAAGAAGCTATCCATAATCTAAAATTTAAAATAATAAGTTTCTAGAACTAGCATTTTTCGAAGGAACTCTCTACAATTAATGACATATCACTGTATCAGTGAAAGTTTATGCCATGCAATGATACAATCACTGAATCTCCTCTGAATATTCTCGAAACAACCCAAATGGAAACCACTCAAGTTTATAATTATGTGAACCATCCTACCAATGTCCACTTTTTTTTCATCAAAATGAAATTCAAAAGGTCGGTTTGATGAGTCCTCCTCTACAAGACTTCATTTCTTGCATGAATACCATGGACTCGTGAAAAATATAAACAACACTCGATGTCATGCAAATACAAATAATGACATGTAGCTAAGATCACAAATTGTGCAAAGGTCAATTTATGCAAATGTTGCTATAGAGAGGTGTCATTGGGCACACAATATGGAGAAACAATGGTTATTAATAAAATTTAAAAAACAATTGTTGGCTCAAGAATAGTGTTCAATTTGATGGGTGGCATGATCATGATGTAATCTCCCTCCGTCCTTCCATCTATTGTGGTTTCTCACAACATTTTTCCTTAGTGCCACCGAAATACATATAAAATTACTTGTCTTTACATTCTCGCCCCTTTAAATCCTCATCTCATAGTAATAACTAAGGATTGTTATGCATGCACAGCAACACCTTATAATACAAATTGAGTAAGGCATAGAGACAACCATAAAATATTAAATGTGTCAAGACACAAAGAGTAAGAGACAACTATAAGTAAGTCTTATATTAAATTTACCATATAAGTATTTAATTAACACTATCAACTAACATTTGACAAGTTGGACTATTGTGATATTCTTATCAGTCCTTACCAATGTGATTGCAAGGCATTCTTTGAAAGTGAAGTACATAATTTTAGGTCTTCTTCCTCATTATCATGCCTTTTGGTAAGACAATAAAGAGGGTAGTGGCCTACATCAACATGGAAAACGGTTTTGACATAAAGGTATACACATTAGATGTTTTTATTAAATAACTTAAATTACTACCCATTCCTGTTGATTCTCTAAATCGTGGAATGGTACAAAACACAAAAGAAATTAGAGCCCCGAGCCTTTAATTACTCACACTTAGAACTTTCTCAAGTCTAGCCATTAATAAACTTCTTTTGGTATTTTGGTTCAATTTAAAAGGTGGATTGTTGAGAGACAGACATGTAGTGAGTTGCAAGGATTCAATTGACTTAGGCTTGATTCCATTTCCCCTCCATCCCATATTACACGTATTCTTTCACGACAAGTGTTGAACAAAAAGTTTTGATTCCCTGACCCCAGTTATGCTAGCTTTTCTAACTTGCTTGGTATGTGGGATTTTTTTTTTTAATGTTTTCTGACTTGTGTATTATTTTTCTTAGGTTCCCAATATTCCTTATCCTTCTTGTATCTCTCAATCTTGGATTGCACTTGGATGTACCTTCATCAACTACAACTATACTCTTACCTTTTCCTGGAAATATTTCACCACAATTAGAATTCTTAACTGGAATAATAGGTCTTCCTTGATTTGTAGTTGATAATCACTCAATTTTCTTCAGTACATCTATTCCCTCAACAGCTCTTCCAAAGAAGACATGCTTGCTGCAAATAAAAAGAAAAGGGACATTAATTATATGAGATTAAAACAGACAATAGAGATGGGGAGAAGCAACATATCCAAATTAGTCAAACAAATGTTAGCCTCACCCCCTTAGTACCATATAGACCAACTGAATTGGACTGAAGAGAACTGCCTACAAATATTTATCAGAATTTAAAATGTCAAATGGTAAAAATACACTGGTGTCTCGCACCCAAAGAAAGTAACCCATTATTTCAAGGTAAAGGAATATTGTATTTCTAAAATACGAAATTTCCATATGGTGACACTGATGAGTCATGGATAAAGAGAAAATATGTCGATCACCACCAACATCTAAATTTGCTCAGACAAACTCAGGTGAATACAAAAAATCATAGATATGGAATCAAGTCTATACCCATCAAGATGAGGTGTTGCTGCAAAAGTAATAAAGAACTAAGAACCATTGGTGTTCTAAGATACGAAATTTCCATATGGTGACACTCATGAGTCATGGATAAAGAGAAAATATGCCGATCACAAACAACATGTAATGCTTCTTAGACAAACTCAGGTGAAGACAAAGTTTGTGGAACTTGATGGATTAATATTTTATGGGATCAACAAAACAATTACTCATTGAGTGAACAAAATAAAAAATGGAGCAAAGCCTAAGTATATCTCATCAAAATAATCACTGCCAATTTTGTGCCCAAGTCTATACTTGTTGTTTACGTGTGACTCCATGTCATGGGATGTCATAGATTTAGACCCTATGTGCACACATTCGAGGTTAATATGTACATTCCAGTACCCACAATCATGTCCCAACACCCCCCCACACACTTCAACATCTACACGTGTTCTAGCTCTATGCATACACTTTGTCATCATGAGATTTGTGGAAATGGCCATATTTTGTTGAAGATCTCTACACTAAACTAGAATATGAAAATATATATATGCACAATGATATTTAAAAAGTTTCTTGTCAAGTTATGGTTGTATCAAATGGTTCCCTTTAGCAGTAAAGTGCATTCTACATGCAGCATAGTCTAATTGCTTGACAAAATCAGTGAACCAACAACATACTTGGTTGTAATGATAAATAATCAAGTTTTATACAATCAAGCACTAGCAAAATGAAGTCAAGAAATATAACAAGGATACCATATTTGGAATATATTGGGAAAATTTCTTGTATTGGTAAGCTCAATAAAGGGTTTGGTTCTTGTATTTCATACCTGTAAAAATGACCTTATGGTCATTGGAGGCCAAAGAAGACTTGAAGGTGAAAATATAGAGTTGAATTTCTTACATCCTACACCTAAAGGAGGAACTTTGAAATGGAATTTGCTAACAGTTAAGGAATATGCAAGAGTTATACTTCTCACATATGAAACCATCCTATTGGCATCGATTCCTTGTTGAATGGTTATCAAAAATACATTTGATATTTTTCCACTTGCATATTTAGCCTATCAATACATATGTCTTGGAACGTTGAATTCTCTACCAGCTCTTAGTAATGATCTGAACAAGGAAAATTCCTTTGTCGTAGTAGTGGCTCTTAAAATTCGTGGCATATTGAGAAACGTAATAGAGTGAACAAGTGACAGAGTATATTACAAAATATCTAGTAATCAAGAGTAATATTAGCAATGGGGATTTACAGATGTTTGTAGAAGGAAATATCATTGGGACTCTATGGTGTCGAATCCTCCATCCAGCAAAGTAGCAGGTCCACATGACCAGCATTCAAATCCCATATTTTGAAGATCAACAATAAAGATCAACCCCATATTCAAGGGCATCAAACTGAGCATTTCCATGCAGTCATTTGACAGGTGGTATTCAAAGGAGGGACAAAGGAGGGACACATGTCAAAGTATACGATGTTAAAGAATATTTGGGTCATAGATTGAACACTTGAAAGCTACAGGATTCCAAGAAATCCTCTCTATATTTATGGAAATAGTGGGGCATATATCCTCAAATTTTAGGTAGAATATTAGTTGGTAGTTATAGTCAAACCTTATATTTTAAGGGCATCGAACTTAGCAACGGTACTAGCATTTAGAAAATCAACTCAACAGTACTTAGCATTTAGAAAATCAACTCTAGGTGTAGCATTTCCTTGCTCTATGTTAATTTGAATGTTTTTTTTGTCGAAATTCATGGCACAATTCATGTCACTAACCCTGGATTCATATATGGTGCTATGCTATTCAGGACATTTTTTTTGAGGCTTTTACTAGCATTATATGGGATGCTTTTGTGGACGCTAATTGGGACGTTAATTGGGATGTTATTTGAGATGCTAATTATCGTCCAAAATAATGCCAACTTTTAAAAATAGATGCTAATTGGGATGCTAATTGGGACGCTAATTGGGATGTTAATTAGCATCCAAAATAATGCCAACTTTTAAAAAGGGATGCTAATTGGGATTCTAATTGGAACGCTAATTGGGATTCTAATGGGTATGCTAATTGGGATGCTAATTAGCATCCATAATAGTGCCAACTTTTAAAAAGGGATGCTAATTGGGATGCTAAATGGGATGCTAATAAGGAATCTAATTGGGACACTATTTGGGATGCTAATTAGCGTCCAAAATAGTGTCAACTTTTAAAAAGGGATGCAAATAACGCCATTAAAAGTGCCATCCCATGGAAAAGCATCCACTTTGTCCAAAAAATGATGAAAAATACACTAAAAGGGAGAGTGGACGCTAAAAAGGAAGCTAAAAGGGACGCTAATTGCAGGTTTTTGTTGTAGTGAATGGATGGAGAAAATTTCTCTCTCATCCATTTATATAATAGGTGAGAGAGGAAAAAAAATTAAAGTGGAGAAGATCCACAAGTAACTACCTCAAGATACCTAGCTAATCACTAATGACACATGCATGTGAAGTGCTTCAACTCTAAGGTGAGACATGTCAAGATCCAAAGTGAAAACGCTCATCAAGGAAGGGTCAGTAGGTGATATCTAACCAAGATGAGGTCCAACGATCTCCTCCAAAGGTCTCTAACACTCCAATGCTACCTCTTCAACCATGTACTCTTTTGCGTCAATCACATCTCCATGAATACTTCTAAAACCAAGTATCATAAACTCAAGCACATGCCTCCATGTAAGAAACAAAGTGATCCCATGTTACTTATGGCTTAACACCCTCCTCCTAAATGCCCCACTTTTAGTCATCTAAATAGGCTCTCCTATTAAACGAGGAAATAAAAAATCCATGGGTGCCTAATGAAGAATGTCTCCATCCCAAATAGGTTTGTTATAACCTCCTAAGAACTATAGCACATAATAGTAAAGTCAAGGTATACAAATCCATGAGTATGCTATATCTAACTTGTGTGTCCAATAATACACAACCAAGCATAGGAATCACCTCATGCACTTCATACCACATGAACAACTGGAAATCATGCTGTAAACACTATCAAACTAACCCCAAAAGATATCAATTTTATATGGTCCAAAAAATACCTAAAAATGAAAATGTAATCACCAAAAAAATGCAAATGAGAAGAATACCAACATGGATTTTATTTTTTCCATGCTTAGAAAATCAACATCAAAAGCTTTATGTGAAGTTCCCTGCACTTGAAAATTAGTTTGAGCAAGTGAATTTTGAAAATTGTGTTCGACCATATTTTTATTTTGAGCTAAATGTTATTTTTCCTTGTATGGGATCTCCCTCTCTCGTTTTATGTGTCATTTGAACGATTGATTTTTTTATATCTATTTCATGATGCAATATTTATTTCATGTGTGCATGGTTTTTTTTAATCCATTTATCTTTTCACACTTTTAAAAGGTTCTCACTACCCTCTTAAGAAATAATTTTTTATAATTTTAAAAGGTACTCACTACCCTCTTAAGATATCATTCTTCAAAATGGAATTTAGAAACCATAGTGTCCTCTACCTATGTTGCATTAAACCATTTTGATTCACCTCAATTTTTATCCTAGGCCCTCCTTGGTTTGGTAAGTTACCTCATTATTTCTCCTTGAGATGTCCGTGGCTACTAAGAAACATCCACAAGCCAATTTAGGTTAGTAGGGAAACTCTAGCGTCTAGAGGGGGTAACCTTCAAGCACAAAATGTGAAACATGCTCATGGTATATGAAGTTTTAGAAGGAAACATGAAAATTAATTCAAATTATGAAAGGATTTAAGAGAGAATACTACAGAGTTTATCAAATTTTAGAAAATTCTTTGGGCCTACAATTAACGATATCAAGTTCAAAGAAATTTTATATTACATAAATAAAGATGCTATAGCAAGTAATATTTGAAATAGAACAAATATTCCAATAGAGGAAGGAAATCAAGGACACCAATAACTTAGAAGAAAATTCTTGCAAAAATCAGCCTAATATTGCAATATGATAATTATTCATAGCATGTAATTAAAAAAACAAAAAAACAGAAGAATTCAATGCTCAAGATCATGTAAAGTGTAGTACTATATACTAGATCACTATAAAATCATTCACTATTTAAAACAATGATTATTTTTTGACATAAAGTTAAACAATATAACACCATGAGATGATAAATATCATTCATAATTCAAACATGCATGGTTTGGAATTTAAAGAAACTTGAAATAAAATATATAAGGAAATATCAAGCAAGATAAGAATATATAAATCGTCAAGTTTCCAACACGTCTCCTTAATAACCATCAAAATAATTGAGGAATAGTATTATTGATAAAAAAATAATAGCTACGAAATTGAAATAATAGAGTTACGAAATTGAAATAATAGAGATGAATTATCTTTTCATTCTCTACATTATGTGGAAAATATTTACAAATCCATCATAACCTTGATCTATACTAGCAACAAACTAAAGATAACCTCTAGTTTTTCTTGACATCATACCTTTATTTGGCATCCCTTTTGGACTAAATAGTCCAATTATATAACTATTTTAAGTATCTTAATCTATTCCTTAAATATAGACTCTTTAAATCAAATTTAATTATTCGAATACAAACATAATCTTCTTAATTAGATTTCATTAGATTTCATATGGAGGCTTTTGGTACCAACTATTTTCTTTCTATTGGTCTTCATTTTTCTTCTTGTTGAAATTTTTGTTTTGCTGATTATTTACCTTCATTCCATGGCATTTGTCTTCTTGGAACTTCAAATGATGTCTTCATTTTATTCCTTTTGATGTCTTTGTTCTCTTTCCTCCTCCTTCTTTGTAACATTGGGTTTGGTCTCTATGCCATCTCCAACCTGAAAATTTTCACATCTCTCAACCTAACTAATGTTTGAGTAATCAATCACATGCAAAGTTAAAGAAAGAAAAGAAAATGGACTATTCTTTATAAATAGTTCAATATAAAGGTTACATGGTCAAGCTTATTTTCCTTTGACTTTAGGTTTTAAATACAAAATGACAGGAATTATACATGAATATTGTAGAAAACAAACTGTTAAATAATAAAGCCAACCTCTTCCTTGAGAAAACTCAAAATATTTCAGTATTTATTAAAGGATCTCACCCAAGAAAAATACCTACCTATTTATCCCTTCAAATACCCACCAAATCTTTGTGAAAATATCTCAAAAAATGGGAAGCATGGTGAATCTTAAAACTTCTAACTTCTAATCTTTTTAGAAAAAAAAAATACTGTTTATAGAAATAATGGGTTTCAATGAAGTCAGTGAAGAAGAAAATATGAAATCTTAGTTATAATGAGTTCTCATAATTGAAAGAGAAAATAATTTGTTTTAAGATCACTACTTATCTAGAAGACTCGTTCTTCTTATAATTTTCCTATCAGCTCAAAAGAGAATAGTTTAGCAAAAGATACTTCCTATTACATACATTTTCTCCTACACAAACCTCATATGCTTCTATTTTGTGCACATTCCATCTCTCAGAGTTATTATTTGATCTTTTTCATTTCTCAAATAGAGATATCGGTCATCCCTACAAACAAAAGTAAAATATGTCAAACCTTCTTGTGGTCACTTAAATTAAAATAATAAATCATTAATTACTTTTTATGACAAAATAGGTGTCGACTGTTAATTCGATCATGTGTTGGACACATAATGTTTTACTACTACATGTGGGACTGCAAAACCCATGGTTTTTCATGGTGGTTTCACTAAAAGAAATTATTCTTTTAGACTACTAATTAATATGGCTTGTGCTTGGATTGTGTAGTTGATCTTCAAAGAAACTAAAGTTCTTGATAGACCAAATTTTCCAAGAGATGATAGTTGGTATAGTAGGAAAATATCTGCAACTTTTATTCCACAGATAAACACAGTGATCAAAATTTTCACCTTCTAAGCTTCAAGAAATTAAAAAAAAGGAATATCCTTTTCCAGACTTTGACCATAAAACTACAATTTATCAACAGATGCTCAACGGTTTTCGACACCATTTTACATAAAGTACATATGCTTGGCCTAAGCCTACAACCAACTGAATTTAGTATTTTAGTGTAATATTCCCATTCAGTTGCTAGCTCCTGAACCAAACCTAAATCTTTAGCAGTATACCAATAAAAACCTTCCTAATTCAACCAATAGGGCCTTTGGATACGTGTCAGGATGAAATAACCAATTTTGACTAGATAATTAATAATATCAACTAAAAGATTATAATAAACTCCTAATACATTGATAGGATCAATAAAAACTATGACATTTTCTCTGTTTCCCACTTTCCAAGTGAGATGCATTCAAATCCAATGATAAATTTTCATATACCCCTTCAATATCAATGAAGCATTTCTAATAGTCCTTTTTTGCTTTCTTATCCAATCATAAATATTTTTCTTTAAGTAATTTCTACACAAGATTGAAGTGCAAAGAGAATTACTAGTTAAAACTCTCCAGAATCTCTTCAATCTTAAAGTTGCACTAACCCAATATAAATTTTTGATTCCCCAACCACCTAGTTCTTTTGGGAAAGAGAATCTTTCCCAACTGGTCATAATAAGAGGGCATTTTCTAGTTTCACCTATCCATAAAAAATTCAAGATAAACTTTCTCATATGATTGATTACAGATGACGACACCTACAATAGAGAAAACAATTAAACAAGTATACTGATAAGAACTTCCTTTATAAGAGTAATCCTGCCACCTATTGATGGTAGTCTAAAAGTCCAATTCTTTCATTTCATTTCAAAATTTTCCATCATCCACTGCCAGTCCTGCACTCTGTAAGCATTAGGATTCAAAAATAACCTAGACATTTGAAACCATTTACCAATTCATAGGTTATGTCAGGAAGAATAGTAAGGATACCATCAAGAGTAGATTTATCAAGCTCATAATGATAAAAGTTTGATTTCCTTACACTAATAGACATACCAGAAGCCTTGCAAAAAATACTTATAATATCCTTATAACTTCTCCATTCTTCCAATGTGGCTATGCCAAAAATAAAAACATCATCAACAAATAGCAGATGGGTAATGGAATAAACTTTAATCATTTTGTCTCCATTTACCTTCCCTTTATTATTTTCATGAAGGTTGAGCCTGCTCAGTCCTTCAATTGTTCATAATAAAAGGATAGGGGAGAGAGGACAATGTCGTTTGATACCTCTACCACTTTTGAAGAAACCAGAAGGGTCCCCATTCACCAAAACAACAAAACTTGCAAAAGTTACACATGCCATGATCCAATTTACAACCAGCAGGGGCATACCAATTTCTATAATATTTAACCTTAAGAATCCCTAGTCAACTCTGTCAAAATATTTTTCTAAATCCATTTTCAGTAGCAATGCTTTCAAATTTTTGTTTTTGATAGAATGTATGACCTCTTGTTCTATTCCAATAGGATCTATAATTTATTTGTCATGTAAAAACCCAAACTTTTCTAAAGATAACCATTTTGACAAAACAGGTTTGACTCCAATTGAAATGATTTTTGAAATAATCTTATAGATCATATTACAGAGTAGTATTGGACAGAAATATGCAAAATTTTCTGCGTTATTACATTTTGGAACCAAAGTGATGAAGGTAGAATTTACAGCCCCTGAGATAAATCCTTCAAATCTAGAGAACTCCACCATCTCCATCTAAATCTTCCCCCATAATGTCAAAAAATTGCAGAAAGAGATCCATAGTCCACCTTTCTAGGATGGTACTCTTATCTTCTTCTTTTTTTTAATTTCAATGCTTCTTAAACTTCTTTCAGAGTAACTTGTTTCCCCAAATTTTCCCCTTTCTCTTGATAAAACAAACATGAAAAAGTTTTACAGTATTGAGTTGAGCTTCAAGAGATCAATTTCTATCAGCTTTGAAAATTCTCCCAAAGCATTATTTATCCAGTATTTTAAGATTGTGCTTCCCTTTAAAAAATATACCTTCCTCGTCATTTAATTCCCAAATGGAATTCATATTCCTTCTATTAGAATCAAAGGATTGAAACAAAATGGTGTTATTTTCACCCAAAATTAACCATAAAGCTCTACTTTTTAACCTCCAATATTTTTCTTCTTGTTTCAGGATCAAATATTTTTTCTTCTCAAGTTCTTTTGTTACTAATATATCCTCTTCAGAGACCATAAAATATGTATTCTTTGTAAGAATTCTACTAATACGTTCTTAAATATTAGTGAGCTCCTCCCATTCTTTTGATTTTTTAAAATTTGACCATTTAGTCATAGTTTTCTTAAGAAATTTTAATTTAGCAACCCGTCTATCCATAGGATTCAAGGCTTCTTCAAAACTTAAATGTAACCAAAAATCCTTTATAAAGGAGTAGAAATCCTCTCTATCAAGCCAAGAACTATTGAACTTGAAGGTAAATTTCTCATTCAAAAGGGTTCCCTCAATTTCCAGAAAGATAGGTCAATGGTATGAAACTTTAGTCTTTCTAATACAAGTTCTATACCTATAAAAACATTGAACAATTGAAGCTTTGATAAAAAATCTATCCAAACATTTTAGAATACCATCCTTCCCACTTCTACCATTTGACCAAGTTGGTTCAAGAAATGGAGGAATGATATCAACCAAATCATAGCTCTCAAGGAGATTTTTGAAAAATTATGACATCGCATTAGTCTTTGCACTTTGTCCACAAATTTATGCAAGTGAGGAAGTGAATTTTAAATCTCCCTCCAAAATAAGATTATCATCATTTAACAATCCAGAATCTAAAAGAGATCCCCCAAAATAGTCTTTATTCTTATAAGGGGAATGCATATTAAGGATGGGAACATCAAGATCTATAAACCCCAATCATTTTTGTAAATTTTTAAATTAATAAACCTTGGATTCCAACATGACAAAATACCTCCAAAAAAACTTGAGGCATTGAGAGTAGACAATTCCCAACCTAGAAGTATGTTACCATTTTTTTCTAAATCTATGGAAGAAGGACACATAGTTTCTTGAAACAAGATGATTATAGGGTTAGTATTAGAAATAAGTTTAGATAAGGCCCTCACACTATTAGCCTTACCCAACCCCCTCACATTCAAGGAGAGTAACATCATTTAGAAAAATTATGAAAGGGGCTATGAGCTCTAACTACCCTAGAAAAAAAGATGAATCACTTAAATATTTAACAAGAGACACTTCCTCCAATATAGCTAATAAGGGTTTATAAACATTAGGATCCATATCAGTAGTAGAGACTCTTTTAGAATTTTTATATTTATAATGGTTACATTATGGAATCTGATAAACTGATGGGGAAGTATCTCTGGTTTGGATGAAGGGTTTTTGGAATAAAATTCAAGAGGATACTTTAACCCCTGGACTTCAAAAGGCCCATAGCCACTTTCCTTAAAAATATTTAGTTCATCTTCCAAAGGAGCTTTAAGTGAGAAGAAACGTTTCTCTTTTTCACTCATGTAGGGCTCTTCAGAAACCCTAGTGGGATTCCATTCTAATGCAACATTTTCCTCATCCACCGAAATTAAATCAAAACTCACACAATTTCCCTATTCTTGCAAGGAAGATACCTCAGAAATCCTAGAAGTATTTGACTCTAACAGTTTGGTTTCCAAATAAATATCCCTAGTAAACCCCTTATCCAACAAATTATTCAAAGGGTACTCAAGATTAAAATCCCTTTCCAAATTTCTTCTAGGGTTAAATCAATTTAAATTAATCCTCAAAGAACTAAAATTCTTTTCAAATGAAATACATTGATCCAAATATCTTTCCACGCACAAATAAAAATTTAACTCTTCTTTGGTAACATCCTCATATTGTGTAGATGAGTCAGAGTTACTCTCACTTGGTCATTTGTGTCCAATGGTAGCAGGTGAAGAACTTTATTGAAACCATTTCCTGGAATATTCTGAATTTAGTGAATCTTGAAAATATTCAAAATGAGATGGAATTGCACCCATGAGAAGGTAAGGATATATTTCTTTTAAATGACCAGTTTCATGACAATAGAACATCTGAAATGGATATGAAAATAATTGATCTTCTAGTGGAAAAACCTAGTTCCCCAAATGACCTTGATCTCTACCATAAGACCCTAAGAAACATTAAGTTCAACCATAACCTTTTCCACCCTTTTATTCATCCAATGAAGTGAATTCCTTTCAATCTTGATAAATTTTCTGACCAAGTTCGCTAATCCCTCCAATTTTTTTGCGTCCAGAATTCCAACAAAAAACCAAGTAAGAGCATATAAAGATGTCTCATAGTTCCTCTCTCCCTAACAGGGTTAAACACAATGCGCCATCTCTTTAGATACAAGGAACCCTCGTTATAGAGCCATGTTCTCCTAAATTTTTTTATCATCTTTCCTTCATCTAGAAAAAAGAATGTTATCCATCCATTAACCAAAATATTGATTCATGGAGCGTATCCTAATTCCGGAACCCAAAACTTATTCACCTAGGCTAAAAAATCAACTCTGTTCAAATTTTCATACTCTAATATTCCAACTCTATCCAGTTTTACGCCCACTCCCAATTCATATCTGTCAAAACCCTCCTTAGAAGGAATAAGAATATTTGTATGCCTTGAGCCTTTGATAGACCCTCACCCTCTCTCCTATCAATTTAAGTTTACCTCCTTCCTCCAAACATTTCAAACCATTATACTCATGATTATTTGTAGACTGGAACACCTTTCCATCTACTTTATCTGGTAGATAAGGGTTTGTCAATTAAAACGTAACACTTTTTGTGTTATTCATTACTTACCACACCTGGAGTTACAGAACCAATCACAAAGGGTTGCAAAAATCCAACACGTGTTTCCTCACCTCCACATGATATGCCATCAGTCACATCAAAGGAAAATGGGAAAGGATCCCATGAATGAGGGTTTAGAAAAACAACCAAAAACCTATAAACCTTACATAGACCCCAAACAAAGCTAGCTTAAAAACTAAAAAAAAACCTAAGAAGACAAGCAAAAAACCCACTTTGGCAGTTCAACGAGAAAAATTGTAGCAGAAAAGACAAAAAAACAAATTCCCACTTTTTCACTTGGTTGGTACTAGGCTAACCCAAAGTGATTAGTTGGACTGCAATTCTGCTACAACCTCTCATTTACCTCCAAATAGGGTTTTCAGAGTCCTCTTTCGCTTAACCCTAGCCATTCTCTTGACAACGTTTGACTTATCATTATTTTGAGGATTATCAATAATTAGGTAAGATTTATTTGTTTACAACATCTAGTTCAAACGAGGGGTATTATATTGTGACAGGAAGATCTTAGGACATAAAGAGTCTTCACTTAGATTACACAAGAGATATATAGAGAAGAAGAATCATTTCTATTACACAATGAATTGAAGAACAATATGAGAAATCTTCCATTCAATAATTTTAACGTTATAGGTGAATATAGAATACAACATCAAGATATCATTCAAATACCTGAAGAGGCAGTTGAATCTACAAACCTAGAACGACTTAGGAGCTAACTCAGTGTGGGAAAATCACCACTAGAGACAACTAGTAAAACTACATATCACTAAAATAGTTAATAACTAGTTAACTAAAGAATGTAGGTGAACAAAGGCTCACAACCAGTTAACTGAAGAGGGTAGGTGAACAAAGGCACCTATATTCCCTTGAATCATGCAAACTGGTGCTAGATACACTAGAAGTGATCTAATTAATGGGGATCGGATCACAACTACACATGATTGAATACCTACTAAAGTCAATTGTTGGACACTATTGGTGACACTCCGACTAGTTTCCTAAATTATAGGGATTGATCCCTGGTGCCCCAAAATGCATGCAAATAGGTGCAGTAAGTGGTATATGTCTAGTAGATGTGTCCCCCATGCAATGGTGAAGTTATGAATACCTCCTAAGCTAGGGAAATAAAAAAAATATAATTATGTGAGAAAAGGGGGGATTAATAATAATCCTAAAACCCCCATTTAATCATAACTGTGGACAACTTGGGCCCTGGTAACTAAGACAAAAGGTCACCCATTATAATCTAAATGTAAAATTTATTTATCCATGTAAAATGAGGAAAAAAGAAAAATTGCATGGGGAATATCCTTCCTCAAAAATGGACATGGCACATAATTTAAATGAATATATTCACTTTGTCTTGTTCTTCACTTGAATAAGCTGAATGTACTTGTTAAATTTTGAGAACCATAGATCTACAGGATATGATGATAGCTAGTGTAAAGGAATTATGCACAGGAATAATTTAGATCAATATCCACTGGGAAAAGAATTCATGACACAAATTTCAAATCAATTGAACAAGAATTGCTCAGATAATCACAATATTCATCTTCATTCATTAATTAGTAATACAATGGTGTTACAATAAATAGAATTCAAATACTATGGATAGGATTCCAATCTACCAACTAAACCTGATTGACCACTAACTTAGTGTGTAAATATAATATATCTATCTCACTAGTCTAACTCTGGATGACTAAACCAGTCAACAATCAGTTAACTGATGAGGTAGGTGGGAAAAAGGCACCACACTCCCTGCATGCATGCAAAATTATCACTGGTATAAATGATTGTGATCTAATTGATCGTAACTTGAACATAACTCAACATAACTACTTACCTACCACAACCAACTGATGGAGGTTGCTGGTGACACTCAGAGTGGGATCCTATAATGTAGGGATTGGTCCTAGAGGCACATAAACTAATGCATGAAGATGTAATAACTAGCATATAACCTCTATTTTTGTCCCCCATACTCTAGTACAGTCATAATAACTTCCTAAGTTAGAAAAATTTACCAAATAGACTATATTGGACAAAGGAGGATTAATTAATCCTAACACTCCCCCCCTTAATCCTATCTTTGGATAACTTGGGCCCTGGAAACTAGGCTAAAATTCACCCATACAATCTAAATGAATAAACTACAGCTTAATAAGATAAGGAAAATGGGGAAAACCTCATGGAACCCCCCCCCCCCCCTCAAGATAAGCAGGTAATCATGAAACAAGCTTGCATAATTGAGAGAAAAAATTTCTCTTTGAGAAAAAACTTGTGAAACAATTGCTGCAATCTGTAACTTTGTGGAGCATCCATGCATAATCATGGTTCTTCTATGCATCAACATCCTAGGACTGTGCATGTAAAATTTTACATCTTCTTCCAATCTGATGATAGATAGGAGAAGAAATATTTCCTTTGTCTCTTCTTTTTGGAGGAATACTGACTTGATCCAATTTGTTCTTGAGTGGGACGGATTGTGGATCAGTCCTTACCATCAAGTAGCATCTCTCAAGAATCTTGTTGCACCTCACATAAGGAAGTGTAACTGAATGAGAGAGCACAACATGTCCATTCTGATACTGGGACCTCGTTCTTCTTTTGTCACATGGATCCCCAACAACAATCCCAACTGCTTCAATGAAGTTTTGGGCCCATTTAGTATTAGGCCATTGATTTGGAATAGGAGTTTGATCTGGATCTAGATCCTCTTGAGGATCAATCTCAATCTCAATATCATGTTGATATTGTTCCTCATATTCTGAATATGAAAAATTAGACAATGCATCTTTAGCAAAAGGTGTAGATAGAACATTTTTACCTTCCCTTTTGAATGAGATTTGAGGTTGTACTGGATCTGAGTATGAAGAAAGTGTGAGAATTCATATTTTGTAGAGGCATGGTTTGAAACACCCTTCGCTATAATCTTCCAAGTTGAGATATTTGTGATCTCCACTGATTTGGGACCAAATACTACTCGTTTTGGTAATCCAATATGTGTCATCTAGTATACAGATAACAAATTTGTAGCTAAGAGGGAACATAGAGTACATTTCTGAACACTCCATGTTTTAACTTGATAGAACCCTTTCCTTCAGCTCGAATTTGGGTATCATAACCCATGTGAATACTCGGAACATATGTAGTGTGTAATGATGAGAATGATTATCTTGATACAATCATTAGATTGGAGGCTCTTGAATCAATGAGGAAGGCATGTGATTTTGAACATCCAGCCTTCAGTGCATGGCATCTCTCATCATGATATTCAAAGTTTTCTCCAGAGTTAGTATTCCTTTCTCCATTAGGAAAGGTAATATTGTGTTACTCAATAAATTTTGTTATTTTATCAATGGTCTTCTTCATACAAGAACTATCTAAATGAAATCCTTTCATACAATAGGAACATAAAGCTTTCTCAAATTTCTTGTTTTCTTCTTGGAATCTGTATATCTATCGGAATATTTTTTATTCTCCTTTGGCTTTGAATCAATATTTTTGGTCTCCCTCCCTTTTTCCTTCCCTATTACTTGCTCGTTTCTATAGTCTACAGCTAAGAGTGATTGATTCTTGGAGGTTGTAAGCACTCCCGTATGAATGAATTTGTCTTTCTCCCGGATCAAAGACTCTGCAAAAGAATCTATAGAAGGCATCTTCCAATTTGGAATGAAAACTATTCTGGAATGGAAAGTAGAGAGAAATACTGAGAATTATGAGCCAAGCTTGCTTACAATTGACAACAAAATATTTTCATATTTCCTTTCTATCCCGCATTGTTTGCATTGAAGTACTAGAGCTTTGTAGTTTGAAAAGAATTGTTGAATAGTCTCGAAACGGCTGGGTTGTAGTGCAATGAGTTCATTCTCCAGAATATGGCCTCTAAGCTCATGTTTTTTTCCCAACAAATATTCAATATTATCCCATGCTTCCTTTGGTGTTCTTAGTCCCTCAAGATCAAACATAAGATCCTGGGAGATGGGAATGCACATGAAGCCGAATGCTTCATATAACTGGTTAAGAAACTTGGATTTCTCAACATACTGCTAGAGCTCAGATTCACTTCCCATTGTCATCCTATATTGTTCCTTGTTGTGCAAGGCCATCTGCATATATTCCCTCTAACCAATGTAATTGAAGGGTGTAATGATTCTAGGTGTAAGAGCAAAAGAATTATCCATTTCACTGTATGTTGATTAGCCAAATATTCAAATGCTACATAGGTACCTACATAACAATCACTGTAAAACAATCTAATTTGCAATCATATGTCATTTCAAACCTTTCCACCTAGACATGTGCAATTTTTCATATTTTGTCACACCTGGATAGACTTCTCTATATATAATCTACAGGGAGCAATGCTATGATTCCATAAATTATTTCTAAACTCAATTGCTTCTAGTGCAATCATGGAGGTATCAGAGGTTTACTACTGCTTTGAACATAGGCTTTGATACCATGTTAAATTTTGAGAAACATATATCTATAGGCTATGATGAGAACTATTGGAAAGGAATTATGTGGTGGAATAATTGAGATCAATATACATCAAGAAAATAATCCATGACACAAATTTCAGATCAACTAGACAAGAATTGTGCAAATAATCACAATATTAATCTTCAATCATTAACTAGTAATACAATGGTGTTACGATAGATAGAATTCGAATACTGTGGATAAGATTCAAATCTAACAACTAAACTTGACTAATCGGCTAACTCAGTGTGTAAAAATCACTGCTGTAGCTGACTAGTCTAACTCTGGATGACTAAATCAGTCAACAATTAGTTAATTGGTGAGGTAGCTGGACAAAAGGTGCCACACTCGCTACATGCATGGAAATTTTGCACTAGGCTAACTTATTGTGATCTAATTTATTGTAACTGGAACATAATTCAGCATAACTGCTTACCTACCAAGACCATCTGATGGAAGATACCGGTGGCACTTAGAGTGGGTTCCTATAATGTAGGAATTGGTCCTAGAGGCACATAAACTCATGCATGAAGACGCAGTAACTGGAAGATAACCTCTAGGTGTGTCCCACATACTCTAGTACAATGATAATAACTTCCTAAGTTAAGAAATATAACCAAATAGACTATATTGGACACATGAGTATTAATTAATCCTAATAGTACTACTTCTCGGTGAAAGAATTTGTGGATTTGTTATAGATTCCTTGATCATGTATCAATTTTCCAATGCTATGTTGACAAAAAATATGAGGAGAAACTCCTCGAATCTCATATTCTAGTTATGAAGGAGCAGTATATGAATGTTTCTTTATGTGAAAACATGATATGAACATAATATCAGATATGGAAAAGAGATTTGTGTGATCATCTCCTAACCAAAGAACATTAATTAAATCAAGAGGTTCAATTTCTAGTGTGGCTGCATAATGGTGAACCCGATCCTGAACCTTCTTTCCAAACTAATGTGAAACCTTTATAATTCTGTAATAGAGCTTATGAGGCTCTGAAATATCATAAATTAAGTAATATGTAGCAGAAAATAACCCAGTTATAGTGGACTCAAAATCTGGTTGAGTCATAGTAGGAAAACTAGGTGCAACTAGTCTACATTGAGAATTGGGCGAATATGGAGAGTATAAGGATCTAAAATTCGACCTAATAAAGGTTATATAAGATCTAAATGTTTTTTAAAGAATCCCACACATATCCAATGATAAGGAAAACCAGTCAATGACAGAAAACAAAGACATGATAATAACTTTCACCAGTGATACAGTATAGGAAACCATGAAATTGTCTAGTTTACCAACTCAAGAATTTGGCAGTTGTAGGGTCTTTTGAACATCAAATGGATGGGATAGGGGTGCCATAACCAGTATATAATCCTGTAAATCATCTTCTAAATCAGATAAATAATAATATGAATGGATTTTGATATAGTTTTATGAAGGCAAGTCAGAAACTAGTGATAATCACCTAGTATTTAGAGGAGATGGATATGGGAGACTGATAGGTTTGTTTTCTAATGTATTCAAGGATATATATGATTCTGATATATCAAAATGATTATGAGAATCATATATCTCATGAAAATAATTTATTCTAGCAACCAAAGAATGACAATCATTACCTTTGAATTGCATAATGAGTCAATGCCCATGGGGATCAAGAGAATTTCTCCTTCCTTCTTTTCTTGCAAAATCTCAAATATCATGTCCATATTCTTTTAAAAACAATATTTTTCATTGTGAGAATTTTTTTTGCAATAGGTACACTTTGATCTTCCTTTCTTTTTTCCCTTCTTCTTGGAATTCAAGCCTTCATCAGTAGAGTAAGAACCTTCATCTTCAGAGTCTGATTTTGGCTTCTTATCCTTCACTTTTATCTTTCCTTTGGACTTGAAATTATTGATTTCAAGAGATGCAAGTGCATTATCCTTTTAGGTTTTTAGAATCCCCATTTGAATCAGCTTGACCTTCTCTTGACTGAGAGAATCTATGAATACATCCAAGGATGGCATCCTCCAACTTCGAACTGCAAGCTTAGTAGCATGGAATGTTGACACAAAAAATGAGTATTTTGGATCCAAATTTGATAGGATGGAGAGGATTAAATGATATTCTTTCTTCTGAATCCCACACTACTTGAGAAAAATCACTAGCCACTTAAAGTTGGTGATGAATTCCTCAATGGTTTTGAATTCACTTGGTATCAATGAGATCAACTCATTCTCCAATTATT
Source organism: Pseudotsuga menziesii (assembly GCA_001517045.1). Lineage (NCBI taxonomy): Eukaryota > Viridiplantae > Streptophyta > Pinopsida > Pinales > Pinaceae > Pseudotsuga > Pseudotsuga menziesii. Next base: position 56,811 of record LPNX010891612.1, on the reverse strand, counting down.
GTCCTCTGAGTTCATCTTTCTTTTCGAAGAGGGATTCAAGTTTGATCTGCACTTCATTATAGATTGTTAATCCATAAATATGGAAAAGAATTTCTGGAGAGGGAGAGAGAAGGCGATAATATTCATCCTTCCTCTTATGTTGATTTTATTTTTCAACAACTGCAATAGGCTCAATTTATAATTCCATAGTAACTCTGTAGAGACCTGTGTTGTGCAACAGTATCTCATTCTTGGATTTCCATTCATCATAATTGAAGGAATTCAAGGTTACTATCTTAGATAGATCCATGCTTGGTTGTTGTGTTATTGGTGAGAGAACTCAATACCTACAAAAAACTAGAAATAAAGTTGTTGTAATACAAATCAACCTCTACTTCAACAATGAGCACATTCTCTTGCTGCAACACACCTGGATAGACTTCTCTGGAAAGAATCCAATTATTCTAGGAATTATGTTTAACCCAGCAACTTCTAGCGCATCAATGGAAGTATCCAAGGGAGATTAGAATAGAATAACCAAGATTTTATACCATATTATATTATGACAATAAGATATTAGGACAGAAATAGTATTTGCTTATATTGGACAAGATAAATATAGAGAAGAAGAATAATTTCAATTACACAATGAGTTGAATAATAATATGAGAAAACTTCCATACAATAATATTCACATTATGGGTTAATATATAATACAACATCAAGGAATCATTCGAATACATGAAGAGGAAATTGAATCTACCAACCTAGACTAACTTAAGAGCTAACTCAGTGTGGGAAAATCACCACTAGAGCTAACTAGTGCAACTTCAGATTACTAAAATAGTTAATAACCAGTTAACTGAAGAGGGTAGGTGAACAAAGGCACCTATATTACCTTGAATCATGCAAACTAGTTCTAGAGACATTGGAATTGATCTAAGTTATTGGTATCAGAGCCCAACTGGACATGAGTGAATACCTACTGGACTCAATTGCTAGACACTGCAGGTGACACTCTGAGTGGGTTCCTAAATTATAGGGATTGATCCCTGGAGCACCAAAATGCATGTAGACAAGCGCAATAAGTGGTATATGTATAGTATATGTGTCCCCCATGCACTAATAAAGTGATGAAGACATCCTAATCTAGGGAAATAAACAAATAGAATTTTGTGGGAAAAGGGAGGATTAATAATAATCCTAACAAGGGGATGGTGTCTCTCTATGAGGAGCTAAGAACCATATACTTATTCCTTATCCATTGAGCATGGAACCATTCCCTTTTGACATTTGTTTTCTACTTTATTAATCCACTTGATAGTGAGAATAATTTTGTACAAACCTTATGAAAATATGGACAAACCTCATTCACCAACCCCTTAATTATACAATGTAACTCTTCTTAAAGATAATGTGAAGTGGGAAAATGTTTCACTCAATGTAAAATTTCAAAACAATGACTTGTTCTTTTCAATATGTTTGAGTAATAAAGTAGAAAAAATGTAAAGATTCTCTAAAAGACTAATGAAAGATATGTCATACTCTGACTTTGTGATGATATGATTATGTTTGTGCTCTCTTGGGTATTGATGGGATGTAAACATATATTTTAAATCCATATATAAAATTGATTTAAATTTCTTTGCACTTTTCTATCTTTGTTTCAAGTCTTGTTAAGAGGACATTTATTTTGCTTGTCACACAAATAATTTGGATGGATGGGGGATTGTTGTTTGATATTATGTATTCAAGTTAATAAATTTAATGTATTTTTGTTGTCTTCTTGTTGCAATGTTAAATTTCTAGAAACATATTATAGAATCTTAAACGCTTTGTATAATATTTGTATTTCAATATTGTTTTCTTGAATATTTCATATTGCAAAGAGTGTGTAAGATTTTGAAGAGATGGAAGCAATCTCACATCATAATGAATATGTGGCAAGTAGTTTCTCTCTTCCTCTAATAGATTTTTTTTTAGGGTCGAGTGGTAATTATAAACCTCCTTCTCCTATATATGTTTCATCACATGTTGAAGAATCATTGAAGCTTAAATCATCAATGGGTTGTAGAATAACAAGATTTCCTAAGATTAAATACTTTTTCCCAACTTTCATCTCTAGCACTACTTCTGAATGAACCTTTTCCAATGGGGGGATCAAATAATGTGTATTAATCTCACCTTAAGCATCATATAAAAAAACCAAATTTACTAAATCTAATATTAAACACATGGTAGAACCCCTTTGGTAAATTTTCAAATGATATCTCCTCTATAACATACATTAGGGATAGCTCCAATGCAAAGTTTTTATTCAAGAAGGACCCTAAGGAAGATATTCATGTTCGGATGATATTAAGAAACAACATAACAAATTTATAGTTCTTGGAAAAGTTATATTGGATTTACCTTATACTGAGAGGAGGGGGGGTGAATAAATAAAAAGTACAAATANTATATAGAGAGAGAGAGAGAGAGAGAGAGAGAGAGAGAGAGAGGGATAAAATGAATTATTACATTAGTATGAGATTACAATCTCCAAACATGAGCACCAACTCTTAGGTGCCAACCTGATCTACAAGAAACAATTTTCTAGTTATAGGAACCGACCTACAACAACCTTGATCTATTGGATCACCAACTCATGAAATACAAGCACCAAACTGGAAATATGTTTGTCCTATTGATCAAACTAAAACTCATAGAAATTAGACACTAACCCGTGGAAGATTGTAATCTTCAATTGTTTCTTTATCTACCACTAAATGGAAGCACCCCTCCCAATTTATATTTAATTTCTTTGAATTGAGGGAGGCTCCAACCCCCTAATTATTTTACCAGATACTACTGGAAAGAAACACCCACTCCCTAATTTTTACTAGTTGTGACTCGAAGGAAGCTAAAACTCCCTCTTGTCTACCTCCTAGTATCATTTAGGTTGTATAATACATAGGTGCAGGATTTGCTTCGAAGAGAAAATACTTGTTCAGAAAAGAAAATGTGCAAGTCAAGCTTGTTCATGGGGACTCTAGTGGCACCATTATTGCATTCTATGTAACTCCAAAATAATACACATTTGTTGTTTGAGAATAAATTTCTATTCCATGATTTTAACTTGTAATAACTAATGTTTATTTGTACTTTCTAATATTACAAATGTCTTTCGAAGGTGATCAACATGATGAATTCGAATATGAATTCTTGGGGAACAATTCAGGAGAACCTTACATTGTGCAATAAATGTATATTCAAAAGGTGAGAAGCATATTTTTCTAAGGTTCAACCCAATTGTGAACATCCATTCCTACTCCTTTCTATGGAATCATTGACAAGCTGTGTATGTATATGTGATCATAGGACAGTTTACTATGCCCACTTAGTTTGTGTATTTGATGAATATATTTTTTCAATTGTAATTGTTATATTGATGGAAGAAATTTATTTGTAGACAATGTTTGCGAATAGTTATTTTCCAATAGTGATAAGAGAAAAGTCCCATATCCTAAAATCCACCCAATAAGAATCTTCTAGTGAATATGGAACGCAGATGAAATACAGAACATCAAAAATAATTTTTTTATCATCATTTTTTCTTTGAGAGAAGGAATTGGTTTAGAATGAATTGATGTTCCTTAACGTTATTCCTCGTTCATAGGTGTGTCAATGTTGGGCAAGAATGAATTCTTTTTCCTTGAAATTATTCCTCTTTCATAAGTGTGAAGACATTAAGACCCTCATGCTTATTAGATATGGATGGTAGCATTAGCTCCCACACTAAGTAGTGTCATGCCTTCTACTGATAAACTTAATCCTCTAAGGTCAAATATATATGATGATTCCTCTAAGTATTTTTCATCCTCACATCAACTCATATTATATTGTTGGATGTTGAATTGCATTGCATACACAATGTTTCAAGTAGGACACAATACTTTAGAGATATATGGTATTTCTATTACTTCTTGTTGTTTATTTTTGAAATCACACGGTGAAATATCCAAGGTATATATCTCTATCATCACCATATTCTTATAAAATAATCTATTCATTTAATAGGGCACATGTCCATTGGATAATTAATATTTATTTTGGCATTGAATCCGTTATCCATTACACTTATCAAAGATGTTCCATTTTCCTTTTTTTCCATAGCAATTTACAGTTTTATTCCATGTTCAAATATGTTCCATGTTCCATTTAGGTATTTTTTCCTTACAATTAAAATAAACATGTATATAACACAACCATACACACATGTACAACTAAAATAATAATAAATAAAATAGAAATTGTGTATAGGAGCTTACCTTCATATGCGAATTTATGGCTTTTGCATGCTCTACAATACCACATATTCCCTTGACAAATCAATATGGTATGATCCAAACAAACAAAACTGCAAAGAAACTACTAGTAACTATATATATATACTAGTAACTAGAAACTACAAAGGAAAAATGAATGTTTAGAAACCACCATTGCTAGAAACATGGGCGAATGGAACTCTATGGTAAATTTAAGTGGGCCAAAATCGTCTTTCCTATAAATACAGTTGGGATAATCATTTTTTGGATATATATTTTTAAATAAATAGTGGGATAATTAATTATATTTATAAATAAACCTATTATATATAAAAATCACCCATTGAAAATTGTAGAACCCCCAATTTATCCCATGGGGCAAATTTTTCCCCTAAAATTAACCTTGGTTCTGATACCACTGTAATATCCCCAATAAAAAACTAGGAATATTATCTCCAAATTTCCATTAGCAGTGATGTTGACTTCAAACTTAATCCCAAACAATGTATTATGAAGGCTTATGACATGTTCCAATTTCTAATTTTATTAGTTAAATGTTGTCAAATAATGATGGGTAGCACATAAGATATACCTTGAACCACTTTAATATGGCCAAATTAGATATGATGTAAAGTTTAGGTGGATTGTTATTAATTCTCGTTCATGATATCTTTCAGAAAGTTTGTATGCAACCTCCTTAGCTTCAATTTGGAAGCATTTGAAGTACCAAACATATCACAAAATGCAAGAAACCTTGGCTCAATCTCTCTCTCTCTCTCTCTCTCTCTCTCTCTCTCTCTCTATATATATATATATATATATATATATATATATATATATATATCATGAATAGGCGCCACAACATACAATTGAAATCTAGGAAGACTAGCTCAAAGTTCAATACAAACATTGTCTATATTTCCAACCTTTTCCAAACACCTCCAAAATGACCCAAATTCTTCCCAAACAGATCCAAGTCGGTCCAAAAAATCCATCAAATCAACCCAGTTGATTCATTAACATCCTTCATTGAACTCTAATGAAAGTTCAATTCACTTTAAATTAAGATTGCATAGCCATAACAACATATTTACACATAGATTTACTAGAAACTTGAATATTGAGCACAATATGGGAGAAAACATAGTAAATATTTATTATGAACTAAAGGAATAGTAATAAAACTTATTACAACAATATCTGTTCTTATAACAGCTCAGAACTCATGAAATACATATGTATACTTACCAGTCGAATATTCCTTCACGGATGAACATTTGTTTGCAGTTTCAGCTGATTCCCCTTGGTACGTAGATGTTGCTAACTATTTGACTGTAGGAAAGCTTCCAACAATTTTGTCAAAGAGAGAAAAAAGAAAAATTATACAACAAAGTTCCAAGTAGTGCTGGATAGATAGGAATATTTTCTACATAGGTCCTGATCTTGAGAGCAGAAGATGTGTAAGGGAGGATGAAATTTCAATATGTTAAAGGCTTGCCACGATGAGCCTTGTGGGGGAAATTTTGCTGACAAATGAATAGGTCGTAAGTTATTATGAATGGGATATTATTGGCCAACAATTTTCAGGGATTCAAAGAAATATGTTCAGGCTTGTGATAGTTACCAAATAATGGGACAACCCAATAGATTAGATGAGATGCCTCTTTAGCCACAACCGGTGGTTGAACCTTTTGATAGATGGGCCCTGGATCTTGCAAGGCCTATCAACCCTCCCTCGAAGTAGAAATTTTATATCCTATTTTGCACTGATTATATGACAAAATGGGTGGAGGTTGTAGCTTTGGTTAAGGCCAAGGACCAAGCTATAATGGATTTCTTATATGGAGAAATATTCACCCATTTTGGAATACACAAGGAGATAGTTACAGATGGAGGAATGCACTTTCTGTTCCACAAACTGAAACCTTTGTTAAATAAATATCACATTCAACACATGATAACCTCACCATATCGTCCACAAGCCAATGTCCAAGTGGAAAGTACCAACAAGGTAATTAAGGGTATCCTCACAAAAATAGTTGGAAGCCATCGCAGAGACTAGGATGACAGACTTCCAAAGGAATTATGGGAATATCGCACCACATGGCGCAACACTGCGGGCTTCTCCCCATATGACTTGGTGTACAGTAAGAATATTGTATTTCCCATCGAATTTGAAATTAAAACTTTAAAGACCACCATGGAAAAAAACTTAGACTTGACAGAAGCTTAGAGGAACATATTGGATCAGTTAAATGAACTTGATGAGAAACGCACAGCTGGTGTGCATCAGACAATGTTAGTTCAACATCAGCATTTTAAGTGGCATGATCATATCGTGAAGAAGAAAGTATTTTGTGAAGGATACTAGGCCTTATTTTATGATTCAAGATTCAAGAGGGACTTTAAAGGTAATCTGAATATAGGAAGGTTGGGGCTCTACCAAATAGACAAAGTGTTTGATAATGGCATGGTCCGCCAGTTACTATTAATGAATAACATGTGCCATTATTTGCTAATGGTCACAGGCTATGACTGTATCATAAGTTGATTTCAAAGGATGCATTCATTTCGCGTGTTGCAGCTGATACAGATTATCAATTAATGAAAGGAAAGGAATTGTTTTATACTCTTGTGTATTCTTAAAGAATGCTGCAATTTCCACACAAAAATCTGTACATAAATAAAATTGTTGTTTTTTTATTTTCATTTTTATGTTACGTTTGATCAGTTTTCTTTTGAAGAATGTGTACCAGAATTTACTTGAGGAGCAACGGTCGCAACTGGGCCAAACTATTGCGGGAACCTTAATTTATTTTCCTATTATGTATAACTCCTTGAAAAAGATGAAAAGTTCAATAGAAACAACTAATCAACAAAAAATTTGCCCATTTTCCATTTTTTGCAGCTGTGACTTCCCTAGACTTTCCCTATTTTCCAGCTACGACTCTACCAATTTTTGCCTATTTCTCTATTTTCGCAGTTGTGACTCCGCCAGACTTTCCCTATTTTCCAGTTGCAATTCTGCCAAATTTCGCTTATTTCTCTATTTTCGCAACTGTGACTCCGCAGAGTTTTCCTATTTTCCAACTGGGACTCCGCCAAATTTCGCCTATTTCTCTATTTTTGCAGCTGTGACTCTGCCATATTTGTCCTATTTTCCAGCTGTGACTCCGCCAAATTTCTTTTATTTCTCTATTTTCGTATTTGTGAACCTGCCATATTTTTCCTATTTTCTAATTGCAACTCCACCAAATTTCTCCTATTCCTCTATTTTTGTAGCTGTGACTCCACTAGAGTTGTCCTATTTTCCAGCTGCGACTCCATCAAATCTCGCCTACTTTTCCTATTTTTTCATCTACGAAACCTCCCCATTTATCCATAGACCAGATGTGACTCTGCTATATCTTGCCTACTTTTCCTATTTTTGCAACTGCAACTCCTCTCGATTTATCCATAGACCAGGTGCAATTCTGCAATATCTTGTCTAAGTTTCTTATTTTTGCAGCTGCAACTCCTCCATATTTGTCCATAAAATAGCTGTGACTCCTCCATATTCATCCATAAAACAGCTGTGACTTCATTATATTTTTCCACAAATCTCGCCATCAGTGACTCTGCTAGATTCCAACTCATTTCACAACTCCAATTATAGTTCCATCCAGAATGAAAAGACATCTCTTGATTCGCCGTGGGTAAGATCATAGTAGCATGCACACAATTTTTTTTTCAATTGATGGCTGCGACAAAACGTTGATCCATTATGGAAAGTCACGACTCATCTTATATTGTGAAGGTACGGCTTATAACTATCTACATGATTAGGCATAAATTGGATCTGAAAAAATTAATCATGCTTTGTGTTTTATACCCGTGTTGAGGCCTGGAAATTCGCAGGCGGCAACAGTAAGGGATTCTCCCCAATCAGCGTTCCCAACTAGCCCGCTGACTGTTTGGTATAGGGAATCCGTCCGGTTTATGGTCCAACTACCGTAGGTCAAAGTAACAACAAGGGTTTACCGGTTGCGGCCCGACCCACCGAGTTTTTGTATTTTGACTTATAGGAATGATGTGCAGGTGCCTAACTAAATGCAGGGTGGTCAAAATGCAGGGAGCGCTCACAAAGTGATGCGCAGGGTCTTACCTCTCATCTTACTCACAAGCATTCAACCAGATACAGAAGAAATAAGCCAAATATCTACACTATCCCTAGGGAGCATGGTTGTCATTTTGGCTGAGCAATACATTATCACATACAGTAAGAAGAATCACAGATAGCTGATACTTCTCCTAAATCACATGAACGTTTACAGATATTCAAATAACTAGATAGCCGATCATTCTATAACAACATTTATTGCTCTTAGTGAAAATATATCCCAGAAAAATTGTTGAAGAACATTTAACAAGAACGTAGGTTCGAAACATCAAATATTCTTACGGCAGATGAATTATAGCTGAAAATGAAATAGTTCCTCTTCAACATTATTCATCGAATTGCATTGGTACATTTCACTTCTTTACTCTTTCCAGTAGTCAAAATTTGCAGTTCACTTAGCAAAACGAAGTAGTTCCTCTTACAAGACAACCATTACAAAATTTTCTCAGGGAAAAAGCCCCTTTCTCAGTCAGGCTTCCCCTTTATTTAAACTACAACTGCTGTCTCTTGGGATGCCCTCCGCGTGTGATCTTTCAGGCCCCTTCCCGATTCAGTTTCCTCTCTGGTCGTTTCGTTTTCCCCATCATTTCCACAGGCGTTCACTTTCTGATAGTAACTGCTAAATTTTCCTCGTCGGCGCCTCTGTCATTAGTATATGTTGTCCTTTTCTTCTCAATACGCTGCCTCAGCGATCTATGGGATTCTCTCTGCACACAAATTTGGTGCATTATCCACTAAATTGAGATGTTCAGCATCTAAAATTCCAAATCATAATGAAAAATCCACAATGGGCTGGCCTGGTTCATCCGGGCGAGAACTCGCGGCAACACCGAATCGGCGGTCGGGCAATATTTGGATCGGGCAGGAAGAGGCTCCTGCATCAGATGGGTAAAGGCTTCAGGGGCCACAACGGCGGGAGGGCGTAAGAACCAGGTAAGTGAAAACACAGGCGACAAAGGCAGTCGGAAGCCGGAGAGGAGTGTATCGGGAGATAGATGGCTCTGCCACCCGCAACGGTGGGGGGGGGAAATGGCTAAGACAGGTGACAGAGGCTAAAAGCAAAGCTCGGTCGTCGAATGAAACTCACGTCGGAAGCTGACTTCATCTTCCCGACCGCAACTGCGGGCAAGTAGAACCTCAGGAGCAAGCGGTCGAAACAGCGAATCGGGCGTCGGATGAAACTTGCGTCGGGCGTATAGTCTGATCAAGGAGCCGCAACGACAGGTGAGTGGGAGCTAGGCATATTTCGAAAGAGGCCCAATCCAAAGGAGAGAACCAACAGCGCTAAGGCTCAAATGTGGCCAAAAATCAATTTTTCGCTAAGGCTAACTTTCACGCTCTATGGGTGTTAAAACAAACCACACGACTCAAAATGAACTGAACGAAGCAAGAAAAAAGGCGGGCAATCAATTCAAGATAAAACGAACAGATATCCTCGAGGGTGCCAAGATTTTAACAATCAATCCAAGCAACAAATGATGAGGAGGGGTCCCAGAGTTAAGTGAAAAAATAAAATCGGGGAGAAAAGTTGCGGCAGCAACAACTGGCGATTTCCTAGCGAACCTAGATCTCTGGGTGATTTCTTCCTTGAATAGCAGACTGTCCTACAACAAATGTATCCATTGAACTTTTCTAGCTATATAGATTTCTCGATAACAGAAGTGTGTACCTCGATCATTGACATTGGTCCAATTCGGGCGATGAGACAAGATTTTCGAGTCCGGATAACTTTGCCGAGGCCAAAATATGAGTTCATTATTAATTTTGTTTTCAGGGGCTAACGACATTGGACACCACAGGATTTTAGCGGGTGATGAACAGAAACGTTCATTTGCTCCTCATTCCCATGCCATCTTAGCAGCTTTTGTGCTTTTCGGATTTTGTACTTTTTTTATGAGAGTCTCCATGCATGCCTTTCTTACTGAATTTTAATTCAGGATCCTCTATCCCATAGTGTCCTTTTGTGTGAGTGATGTGCTTAAGGTTTCAGCTCACGGACGGAGAGGATCATTGGCAAATTAGTACTTTATGATCTGGATTTAGCTTTGGAGCATGATGTTTTTATAAGAATTCTGACTCTTATCTGCCTTCTAGCATTTATTTCCTGGCATGGGATCATTTAGATTTAACACCTTGTTCATATTTCTCTTCTCCGTGGGTCCCCTGTCATCGCCCCTTAGATTCTAAGTGTAAAGTGCGCGGAGCCTCAGCATAGTATTCTAGACTTTTGAATCTGATTGACCTTACAGGAGGTTAAGCAGGACCTCAATACACACAAAGATTTCGAGAAACTATTTGGTGGAAGAAATTCACATGGAAAACCACAGTCTAACTATTCAACGAATGTTTACCATTTCCATAAATTTGGAGTTCCCCACATAACCACGAGTTAACCACCTTTATTGAAAACAAAGACTCCCTTAAAACAAAAGAAAGCATAACTCAACACAGCTTATTTATGTACAAGTCAGAAAGCTCAAAAACAGCTTTAAGAAAAATAAGGTTTGAGAACCAGACCATTAACTGGCAGGTTCTCCTCCCATCCCTGTAAATCCTGTAACATATAGGTAGCAGGTCCAAGTTTAGCGGTGATTTGAAACGGACCTACCCATAACTGTTGGAACTTAGTGTGCTTCCCTTTCTCATCATGGGGATGATCCCATTTTAGGACAAGGTCCCCTACTTCCAAGTCCTTCTTCCCGGCTTTGTGCTTGTCAAACCATTTTTTCACTACCTCCTGCTGCTGTTGGAAACGTTCTCTAGCTTTGGATCTGGCCTCTTCTGCTTTCAGAAGATTGTATATTCTTACTTGGAGAACTTCATCATCCGACCCCCTGGATTCTTGAGCTAATATGGAAGACGGGAGTAGGATGTTGGGGGGAAGGATGGCTTCTTTTCCGTACACAAGGGTAAAGGGTGACACTCCTATGGCAGACTTAGGGGTAACTCTATCAGCCCACAGGGCATTGGGTAATGCTGAGTGCCAACTTCGCTGGTTTTCTATGACGGTCTTCTTCAGGATTCTAATGAGTTTTTTATTGGAGGATTCAGCCAGGCCATTCCCTTGTGGATAATAGTTAGCAGAATAGTGTAATTTTATCCCTTTCTCATGAGCAAATGCAGTAATCTTAATGGATGAAAAGTATTTAGCATTATCAAAAACTAATGAAATTGGAACCCCAAACCTGGTCATGATATGGTCTTGTAGAAAATTGATGACTTCGTCTTCATTTATCTTGCGCAATGGAATAGCTTCGACCCAACGGGAGAAATAATCAGTTGCAGTAAGAATATACTTGTGTAGCAGAGAGGAATTTGGCTTTATTTCTCCAATGACGTCTATTCCCCATTGCTCAAAAGGCTCAGTGATCATTACAGGTTTTAGAGGTGCTGCTGCTCTGGTTGTCTTCCACCACATCTTTGGCAAGTATCACATTTTTTGACGTGCGCATGTGCATCCCTGAAGAGTGTTGGCCAATAGTAACCAGCCCTAAGGATTTTGTGGGCTGTAGTGTCTCCTGAATAATGTCTGCCGGCCGGACCATCATGTAATTCAGACATTACTTTCTCAGCGTCTTCTTTCTCCAAGCACCTAAGGAGGACTCCATCGTAATTTTTTCTGAATAATATGCCTTCTATGATTTGATAGGAAGCTGATTTCAGACACAGGGCTCTTCTTTGTTTGGAATTCCAATGTTCCGGTAGCACTCCTGACTGCAAATAATGTACAAGGTCTCTATACCAAGATTCAGGAGCTGTGAATAAAGGGCAAACGTCTGCTACATGCAACTCAGCTTCATCTTCCCATACTTGTTCTTCGTTATTTCTGTTCCCAGTCATCAGTTTGCATAAGCCTTGCCCTTTTACTAAAGTAGCCGGCTTGAATTCAAGGTCGTATTCTTGAAGGGTTGTTACCCAGTTGCCCCTTCTTTCTCCTAATTCTTTTTGAATGAGAAGGGATCTCACAGCTGGGTAAGGGACTATTACCTTGGTCTGATTCTTTAATATATAAGGCCTGAACTGTTTTACTGCCTTAAACACTGCGTAAGCCTGCTTATCAATGGCTAAGTAGTTTAATTCAGCTCCTTGTAGCCCAGTGCTCATAAAAGAGATTGGGAATTCATCACCCCCTTCTCCCTTTTGCGTAAGTACGGCTGCCAATGAATCATCGGACGCAAATGTATACATAATGAAATCCTTGTCAAAGTCTGGACTTTTCAAAGAGGGCGCATGGGAAACAACAGTCTTGATTTTACTGAAAGCATTTCTTCCAGTCTCCGTCCACTTAAACTGTGCGTTTTGTTTTACCATCTGCTGTAATGGTTTAACAATCTGGGCGAAATCAGGCACAAATATTCTTACAAAGTTTATTGTTCCCATGAAGGATTGCATTCCCTTTTTATTATGAGGCATGGGGATTTGTTCAATGGCCTTAATTCTTTCTGGGTCTATAGAGATACTTTTCTTTGAAACTATATGCCCCAATAACTTCCCTTCTGTGACAGCGAATACACATTTTTTAGGATTGAGGGAAATGCCATACTTTCGACAACGCTCAAAAATTTTCTTTAGGTGGAACGCGTGCTCCCCTCTTTTCTTGGAAAATATTGTGATATCATCCAGGTAAACCACCACACTTCGTCCTGTCAGTCCTCGAAAATCTATGTCCATAGCTCTCTGAAAAGTCGCCCCTGCATTAATCAGCCCAAAAGGCATTCTTCTGTAGGTGAAAGTTCCCGATTTAGTTCTGAAAGTTGTCTTTAATCTGTCTTCCTCGGCTACTAGCACTTGGTTGTAACCAGAGAAACCGTCCAACAATGAAAACATTTCAGAACCAGAAACCATCTGAAGCAACTGCTCCATGGGAGGTACCGGGTAGTTGTCTTTGTCTGAGGCGCGATTTAGGTTTCTGAAGTCCACGCACAGCCTGATCTCTCCCGACTTTTTCCTGACAGGCACCAGGTTTGACACCCATTCAGAATGCCTGACTTTAAAGATAATCCGAGCGTCCAGCAGTTTCTTCACCTCGCTTTGAATTAGTGGTTCCAGATTTGGGTGCATCTTCCTCAATGGCTCCTGATATGGTTTGACACCTGCTTTTATAGGAATGATATGTTTGATGATATTAGTGTCATAAGTTTTTAAATCTGCATACATCCATGCAAAGACATCTTTGTACTCTTTAAACAAACGGAGTAACTTGTCTCTTTCTGCTGGTGAACAGCACTTGCCGAGGTTAACGAATTTGGGCTCCGTTTCAGTCCCTAAATTTATTAGCTCAAACTGTAGAGTTGAGCTGTGCATCTTCACATTAGAGGGTCTTCTAAATTTCTCGTTCAAGTCAAACATCTTTTCTAACGTCCTGACCCCTTTGGGAATGAAATTGTCATATTTCATTTCAGCCTGATGTTCCTCATCATCGATAATGGATCCTTTAAAGAATTCATCGTTTGTCAAGCATTCAATTATCTGCTGATCATCGTCAAATACTCGCATGTTGGTGATCATGTCCGGTACTGAAGGCCTGAAAAGTAATTCAATAGAGCATTTGTTATTAGTGGGAACCAGTCTGGCAGCTGATGTAGCTAAAAGATCAGCGGCTGCATTTTTTATTCTTGGAATTGAAACAATGTTAAACGCATGAAAACATTTAAGCAATTCCCATACCTCGTTTTGGTAAGACTTCAAATGAGGGGAAACACAGTGTATTTTATTTTTTATTTGTTTCACAACTATTTCTGAGTCCCCAAAAACTTTTAAATTACTAACCTTTAGCTCAATCGCTTTTTTGAGTCCTTGCAGCAGTGCTTCATACTCGGCTGTATTGTTAGTACAATCAAACTCTAATCTACAGGACAGGAAGTATTTATTTTTTTGTGGATCAATAAGGACACAGCCAGCCCCTGACCCTTCTAATGTCTTTGAGCCGTCAAAATATAAAGTCCAAAAAACATTGTCTACTGAAAATGAATCTATTCCTACGGCTAAATATACTATTTTACAATCAAGCTCATCAGCCTGAGAAAAACGAAGGAGATCAGGCTGGGTGTTAGGTGTGCTGCTAGCCTCTTCCGCTTGATAATTCCATGGTTCTAGTTCAAGAAAGTAGTTTCCCAATACAGATTCAATTGGTACATTCTTCCCATCCAATTGAGTGACATTGTACTTCATATGAGGTTCTCTCAAAACCTTGATCTGATTAGGACTCCCTTTGTACGGCAACCAAAGATGTGACCAATCTGTGGCGAAATACCCATTTAATTTGGCCAACCAATCTCTGCTCAAGACCAAGCCGTAAGCATCTGGTATGTCAGCCACTACAATGTTGATGACTTGGCACACTCTATCATCGGATGCCAGGCGGATTAGCACGTCCTCCATTTCGCCAACTACCTTGACATCCGTCCTATCCAACTGCACCACTTTCCACGTGGTTGGCTTGGGCTTCCCATTTATTTTCTTACATACTGATATGGGCATGACATTAATTGATGCCCCTGAATCCGCTAGACAATTGTGCACGTTGTGATTAAAAATTTCAAACGTCAAGAGGAAAGGTGGATGTTTGGTTTTAGACTTACCTCCAGTACTAGCTTCCCCGATTTCTTCTTCCTCCCGTGGCTGATTGTCTGTGGGAAACTTCTCTTCTGATGTTTCCAGCGCTTTCAACAATTTTTCTTTCTGCTGAGGCACTTTACACATTTCGAACAGCAGGACGTTCGCCTTTATCTTCTTTAAATATTCAACAATGTCATATTCGATTAGTTGTTTAAAGGACTGCGGTTTATTAGCGCTCACATTGTCTTCGTTTGGCTTAGGCGGCATTTTGTTTTGCTTCAGGTCCTGGCTGGTAATGGTAAACTCAGGAATCTGATCAACCAAGGCTTTGTCTTGAAATTTCTTTTTGATATTTCTTTGCAACCTTCAAATCTTCGGGAGCAAAAGACTGTCATCACTAACCGCCCCTTTGCT